>CAOLHI010002546.1:0-247534 GCA_948474755.1 Ctenosaura bakeri | reverse complement strand
TTTATGTGTCCTTTTCCTATGGTATGGATCCTTCAGGAGGAAATATTAAAAGTGGTTTATTTATATTTCAGCACCAAATTAAGAAGATGGCATCATTCGTTCACAGTTCTTATCCCATGACAAGTCTAATCTCCAACACCTCGTTACAGGAAACATTTTCAGGATTGCGTATATTGTTTTGTTTAACTTGTGCATTTTTATAGGGTATGGTTGAAAGATAGGAAATTTAAGACTCCTCATTGATAAGAAAATAAATAAAAATTTGAGAATTTATTTCAGAGGAGACTGATATTGTAAGGCTTAGAAGGCTGGGGTGCTATTTGCTAGGAATCTAATTGATAAAAGCTTAAGAGCATAATTTTCTTATTTGTAGAAAATATATCTCTTGTTGGAAATATATATGGTAGGACCAGTCCTTGAAATACACTGGATTGCTTTGTACTATGTAGATGGGAAAGGTGTTTTCACTGTGTGATTTGTGGCTGTGTTTAAGAGTCAGTAAAGAACATTCAACTGCAGGTCAGTAACAAGCTTGCTTTCTTCTATAGGCTGCTTCTATGCCAGTCCATATTAAAATATGGCTTTGGTCATTCAGTGAAAAGTAAACCCACATTGCTCTCTAGATAACATTTCTGGTGTTCCAAAAGAGTGTTGCCTTAACTTCTCTATCAGTGGCAGAGCTTGGAGTGTATGGGGGGGGCAGGAGGGGAAGGGGTCACTGTGCAAGAGGGGCATGGCCACTGTGCATGGGAGTGTGGCTGCGGTATGTGGGGGCATGGCCAGGGCACACAGGGGTGTGACCAGCATGTGCGGGGGCATGGCTACAGGTGGGAATGCCCAAAAAACATTACCACTTGGGGCAAATCGCCCTCACACTCCCACACCTACACCCCTACGTGACTGCTCTCCATTAGGGTCAATTCATATTTTAAGCTTCTCATGGATGCAGTTGTTCTCACAATTGATTTCTATCCCTGTGCCATGGTAATGAAATATACATATTTTGTGCTGATGAATATTTTTCTAGTTACACTACGCTCAGCAGATCTCCAGATCCGACTCTACAGACAATGAGCAGAAAGCCAACACCTGTGGAAGGCTAACATCAAGACTAACAGTTGCAGGAAAGATCCTACATCTAGAGTATAGAGAATAAGGTCATGGTATATGATATTGAAATTTATGTTTGGGATCAACATTTCTTCCCCAAATATAGTACTTATTATACATTGTTATGCCTGGAAGATATCTGGCTTCAACTTGATGATATCTGAATTATGGTCTTTCAGAGTTGCAATGTTCAACTCTGGGTGTGGAGATGATAGCAGAGAACAAAGTGTTTACTGGCTGAGGTGATAATTCCTGTAACAACTGTGTTAATGTGTGGCGCAAGATGGTTGCACACCTATATGTGCTTTTTATCCAGTCATGAACGTAGACTGTAACATATCATTTTGCAAACACACGTGTACACCCACCAAAAAAGCGTGGCAGTAAACAGCATAATGTATGTCATGATATTATGTAATTGTGTGTTAGGCAAGACCAGCACTCAGAGTGGACTGCATATAGTTGTCTGTGCCCTCCACTGGGAGAAGAGTTTTTGTTGCTGTTTAGTTAGTCAAAAGGCCCTGCCTGTTTCAACAGCCATTGATTCCTACAGACATTGTGTTTCCACTGTAACCTCTGGTTTGAAATCCTGATAGAGGATGGAAAGAACAGGAATTCGTCAGCTGAGAGAGAGCTTGAGCAGATGGGAGCATCTTGCTGAGGAGTGCCCACTACAACTCCTTTTTACCCTCTGAATGTTTTTCTAGATCCTCAGCTTTATCCCTCATATATATACCATGTTAGCCTTCCACAGAACATTGGTTTGCTATATGTCAGCCTATTTGATTGGACTTTATGCAGGCAGGTATAAGATTTGAATTTGGTATCATATAGGGTGGTTGAATCTATGCATTGTGGTTTCCGCAAATTTCTCATTTTCTTGACTGAGAGTTTGTTTCATCCTGCATTCACATCAGTTTGCAAATACATCAAAATACATCAGAATATCTGCATGACCGTTTTGTGCAATTACCCCAAAATGTACAATTTTTTGTAGGCACGTCTCATACCAAGCACACTTTCTACAAGTGTTTTCCTTCAGTATAATGCTTTATATGAATATAATTCCCCAGTACATCCTTTTTTGTGCATACATTCCCTTAAGACATGCCTTTTTGTGTTGGGTTGTGAACAGGATTAAAAAAAATTCTGAAAAGTGCAGATTTCAGTATGCTGGTGTATTCCAGTTCACTTAATAAGTTCAGCTGATCCAGATTTGGTATGCAAAAATCCTTGACGAATTTTTCCTACATTCCTACTGTCATAGTGGAGACTGAGCTCACATTCTTTTTGACCAGTACATGCAAGTACTTAGTGGCATTTTGTTTACTTCAATCCCAACAGACACAGAATAGAATGAAATTGATGGCAGACAACTATGATGATGACCATCACCACTACCATCATCATCACCACCATCACCACCACAGATCACCTGGGAGGACACAGCACTCCAATCATAGACCCTCTCCAGAACAGGTTAGTCATGTCTATTTTACACTTACTTCACAGTTACCTTGTTACCATACCAGTGTACATGATAAAATAAATCTGCAGAAGAAGAAAAAAATAAACTATATAAGTGATAGGCTCTTTGAACTGAAACTAATCACTTTGTTATTTATTTCCATCACTCAAAGAATCTAAATGTTTTCCTTCCTTTTTCCATTGACTTTTTGTTTCTCTTGGTATGATTTTCTTTTCTCCCCTTCTTTCATGCCATTTCTGAAGATTCCTCATTTAACTATTAAAACTAATGTTTCTAAAGAATTGTGTTTTCTTTAAAAAAAAAAACAGACGTTAGAATTTTTGTTTATATAGCTGTTCTGTTCAAGTACAATTTATTATGGTTGTCTTTTATGAACCCAACTTAGCCACAAGAATTTAATTGGGTTGAATCTGCTCACCAGTATTAACATAATATTGCTGTTATGAAACTAAATTTTTTAGATACACTTTGTCCTACAGTATCAAATTATCAAAACAACTGTGAGCAAATGTAGTTGCTTCTGGTTTTATAAAGTAAACTTGAGATATGGGATGCCTAGGGTATTTTCTGTCAGCACCAAGAAAAACAATCTAACACTATTTGACTTTACCACATATAAATGGAAGAGACAATGAGAGTAATTGAGCTTAAAGGGAGGATCCCAATGTATTTTCTTAGATGCTCTTCAAACAAAGAGGAAGAGAGAAGGAGAGACTTCAGTGCCACTTTGCTTGGTAAGGGAAGTATCAATTGGAAAAAGAGGAAGATGGAACTTGGCTTTCATTTCTAGTCATGGTAGAGATCCTTAAAGAAAGGGAAATTATGTGCACTGAGAGGAGATGGGTGTGTGGATAAAATTGTGGGCGTTGAATAAAGGCAGCCATGACATTATTTTCTGGAAACGACCTTTTTCTGCATCTCAAACAAAATAAAATATTTACTAGTACTGAGCCAAAATCCCTCCCCACCCTGTGTTGTGTGTCTCCTCTTCCTTGGAGGAGAGGAATTTCAAGGTAAAAAGTTTCTGAAAAGAACTCTAATTTCACCAAACAGGATTGAAAGCTCATTGAGTCAAGAAGAGCTCAAGCTTCCTTAATGAGTGCCACAAGTTTTAGCTGCATTGACAATTTGTCTTTGTAGGGGAGGAAGGGTCTCGGGCTGAAGGAAATGATGATAGCACCGATGATATAAGCATATATAGAGAACAAAAGTCAGCATTCAAGAAAAAGAACATCCTAAAAGGAACACCAAAATAGAATTGTGACATATTGAATATTTCAGGCACTGGGTTATTCAAACAGCTAAAGAAGTTGGATGAATTTTGTATGAGAAAAGTAGGGAATGAAGGAAAAAAACTTCGGGAAAGTGCCTTTTTTAAGATGATGCTTCTCAGAATTCCCCAGCCCAAATGAATATGTAATACTTTTTTAGATTCCATCTCCCAGAATCTCTCAGCCTCCAATGGCAGTGATCATACTCACTATGAAATGCAGGGAGATATAGTAAAACAAATAAACAAACCTAAAACCTGCTCCAAGGTCTATTAGAAATATATATAATAGATTCTCCTATCTGCTGGACCAGTATCCATGGTTTCAGTTTCCCAGGATCCACTCCAAAGTGAAGGTTGCCACTGCCAGCTGGGGTCCTCCTCTCCTTTTCCTTGCCTTCTTCCTCACACCAGGTTGCCGGCTCCTACAGAGTTACTGCACCAGGTGCTCTGTGAATGAAGGTGAAGGCAGTGGGGAGCCAGATTGCCTGTGCTGAGCTCTGAAAGCAGCCTCCTCCCTGGGTACCAAATCCAGTGGGAGGTCCAGCAACACAGAGACATGTTTCTCTTTTGGCTGAGGAAGGAGTGTCTCTCCTTCCTTGGCCAGGAAAGGCACCTGGTTCCATGCCACCCTCCTTGCTCCTCTCTCAGCTGAGGAAAAAGTTTCCCTCCTTCCTCTGCTGAGAGAGACGTTCGTCTCCATGCAGACGAGCCTCCTGTGCATCTCTTAGTCAAGGAAGGAATCTCTTCGAGAATCATGATTGGGCTTTCTTTGTAGCAGCTCCTAAACTGTGGAGCTCCCTCCTGAGGGAAGTCAAGCTAGCTGTTTCCCTTTTGAGTTTCTGGTGTGCAGTGAAGACTCTGTTGTTTCATGTGTCCCTTGGCTCTTAAAACTGGGCATGTCTGCTCTGGCTGTTTTAAAAACTGTTCATCTGCTTTTATTTTTAAAGAAGACTTTCAACTGTTTTTAATTGAACTTTGGTTATTTATTTCATTCTTTATAGCATTCTTGTCAATTATGCATTGCCTCAAAGACCCTGGTAGGTCGAGAGTTGATGAATAAATGTCTAGGAAAACAAACAAACAAACAAACCAGCCAGCCTGCCTGCCTACCCGCCTACCCATCCGCCCATCCACCCACTCTATGGATCAGTGCTATCTCATGATGTAGCCTTGGTCCAATTGAGTCCTTCTCCATGGGAGACAGTAGCTACCTGCAGCACTTGAACTGGCAGAAAAGGCTTGTTTGCTGTTTGTTTGTTAAAAGATTATAAAACCCATTGCTGCCTCCTCTTGTAACGGCAAAATCCCCAGCTTTTCCATTGATAAGTTCTGCCCTTCACAAAGAATAAGTTATTCATTAGTCTTTTTTGTTCTCTACTTCTCTGCCCCATAAACCGTTGGGAAAGTATCTGGTGGATATTCTGAGGCACTTCTAGTTCATGGCTCATCGCTAGCTGATTATTGTATATAACTTGCATGGTTTTTCTAGCACTGCATTGGTTTTAAGTTACTCAAAATGTAGATATCAAATCCAAATGGAAGATTAAAATCCTTGCCTTTTTGCTACCCTAGAACCACAAGAATTTCCCTTCTTTAATTTCTGCTCCAAGAACTACTGTATGGAAGGGGCTAAGAAACTGAGTGGTAAACTGTAAAAAGTTCCTGTAAAAAAAGAAGAGGGGAAATACCTCAGTGACGGAACGCATGCTTTGCTTGCAGAGGGCTTCAGGTTCAGCCTCTCAGCAATCCAGTTAAAAAGAAACAGGTATCATGCGGTGGGAAAGACCTCTGCCTGAGATCTTGAGGTTGAAGGCAGCTTCCTATACTTCTGACAGAAAAGATTTCTAAAGCTAGAATGCTAAACCCTTGCCAGCTCATTGTCACAAGTCTGAACCAGCCATAAGTCTAGGTTTTCAAGAAAACCTCAGAAAGCTAGGCTGTGCCAAATATTATCTAATTTGTGATTCAAAATTGCTGGAGAAATTACTGTAAAAACACACAAACCCCCAACACTCCATTCTGCCTGCCGTCTCTTGCCCCACACTGCTCTGTAGCAGCCTCTGTTGCTTGGTGCCATTTTCCTTTCTTCTGTCCCCTTCATTGTGCTTATCCTCAGGATTATCTTGTCAGAGGCAGTGTGTCACTGTATATTGGTAGCTGGAGCAGGCAAGATGAGCAATGCAAGTACACTCGTGGCCTGCTGGAGGGCTTCCTGTAGGGAAATGATGGGCTACCATGTGAACTACGTGAAATTCGCTATGTGAAAGACTACATGTTTAGCATGGTTCTTTTCATATTCCTGCATTCTTACATCAGAGGTCGAAGGCAGGGAAATCTGTCACCAGCACAGGGACGACTAAGGATTAACCTATTAAACTGGAGCAAGTGCAGTGAAGGAAAAGAAAAGGAGGACAAAGACCAGCATAAAACATTTTCACTATAAGAATAAAGAAGAGCTGAAAACAAGAGGTGCTTGTTGATGCTCCTAGAAGCAAACTTGCAATGGTGTGAGTAGAGCTGTCTCAGCCTCAGGTGTATAGGCCCACAGAACTTTTTTTACCCAGACAAATGAAGCTTCCCAACTGATATGCTCCTGTGTTAAAGTGGTTATTGCTGGATACACATACAGGTCCAGGCATCACCGTGTTTTATTTGACTGTACGTGTTTCCTATAAACTGACAGGATTAGCACATTGTCAGAATTTTTGTAAATGTCCCTGTACACTTTCAAAACACAGTGTCTTTTCAGGTCACAGCAAGTAAATATATTTGTTACAAGAAATAAAATCCCTTATGTGGCAACCAGTTTGTTTTTTGGTTTTTTTAAAAAAATGCTATTGTCTGCAGCATGTAGAAAGCTTTTATAGTCTCGGGGCCAGTAGTTACATGTTTGACAACTGAAAGCATCACTTGTATGCAGCAGACAATAAGGCAAAAAGAGGATGCCTTATATCAGCTTTTTTAAAAACTATTTCATGAGATGAGCACATTATTATCACTAGATTTACTTAACTTGAGTTGAGATGTTAATTCTTTGCACTCAGGGACATGAAAGCTATTTGTGACAAGTCCTGTCAGGCAGGATTTTTTCAGGAAGGAAGAAAGCCAGAAAAGTTTAACTCATGAAGAGTGTGTTATGAAAGCATTTTTAATTGATACTCTGTCCACCAAGTATTGTGGAACCACTTCACTGGGTAATGACTCTAGCCATAGATGACTGCACTCAGTTACAATTTCTACCCAGTAGCCATGCTTTCTGATCACTTCATATGGCCTGATTATGTACTATTAGTTGTGCTGACTGGTGGAATCTGGGAGCTGTAATTCAAAAAGCAACTTTTTCAAGAGCCACTTGGTGCTTGGTAAACCTGTTGACATTCATTGCTCAACATAGCCCATGCAAATAGCTCAGGAAATTTCATGGTTCAGAAAGACAACATTGCTGTTAATTTGAAAAATGTCAAACAAACCCAAGCATGAAGTTTGACCTTATTCAGAGATAGATGAATCAGTCTGTTTCAAGTCTGTGTCACTTCCATACAACTCTCACCCATACGTGAGCACCAGCCTCTTTCTGCTTTAATCTGAAAACTTTTGAAATATACCTGTGTAAAGTCAAATTGAAATACACATTTTGGAAACGTATTTCAAAAACATTCAACCTAGAATTGCATTAGAACATGAAAGAAATTCAAGAGCTGATGGAAAAATATGGATGCAGTTTGTACATTGGTCCAGGAGGTCATTTCATACAGAAATCCATGAAGTTAGAATTCAGTAGGCATAGCTAATCCTGTTTAAAATCAGATGCAACAGTGTTTGAGGCCTGTGGCCTTGAGTCAGAACCTAACACTGCCACTAGTATCATCACGGGTGTTTATATTACCCTTGCATGAGTGGAAGAAAGTGTAGTGCTCTCCATATCTTAGAGGCACATTCTGGAATCAATTTTATAATGTTGAGATCAGAAACAAACAATAGAATAAAAAGCCATCGGCGTTCACTCATGTTGGTTAGTGCCACTGAATTCGCCGAGTTATATACAGCCTAACTACATGTTTCATTATATGGTGTCCCTTAAATCAAATCTCTGTAGACAATGTTATGAAATAACACTGTTTACAGTTTGTTCTATCATTTTTCTGTGATGCTTTAAAGGCAAAGTAATATCTCCCCATAAAATCACAATCTAAAATGTACCAAGGGCTTGCTTGTTGCCCCTCCTAGCCTTGCTTTGGTAGGTTTCATTCCTCCCTCATAGGATGGCTAGAGTGAAAGTTGGAGAGGACTCCTATACCTTTAATGGTTGTGTAAAAGGGATTTCAGCAGGTGCGGCTTGTCATGCAACCAGGTACCAAGCTAAAATTCCCTCTTCTGCACAATCATTAAAGGTACATAAGCCCTCTACAGTTTTCATTTTGGCAACCCTGGCCCCTCATCTTCCTCAATTAGAGAAGGAGAATGAGAAGTGAAGCCAGAAGGGTATTTAGGGCCCATTCAGATTACACAGTCATAGCTATGTGATTCCACTTTAATTGCCGTGACAATATCCTATGGAATCCTGAGGTTTGTAGTTTAAGGATGTGTTTAGAATTCTCAGCCAAAGAGTTCTATGTGAGAAAAGGTTTCCCTCTGACATTCTAGTGCCTCACCAAACTAGAAATTCCAGTATTTCATAGGATGCAGCAATGTCAGTTAAAGCGGAATCACAGTGCTATAACTGTGTAGTATGGAAGGGGCCTGAATCAGAAGCTAGTAGAGCAGCTGATGCATGTACTAGCTAAGACTGGTTCTCTCCTCCAGGGACAGCCAGTGAATTCATTGCTGCAGAGAAGATGAATCCACTCTTGGTTTTATAGCCACTCCTTTCACAACTGTTTCAGGTTGTACACAAGCTTTCCTTGTGCATAATCTCTGTTAGGAATAGAGTCCAACACTTGCATGGTACTTTCTTCCCACATAAGCACGGACAGGATTGCAGCCTCATTTTCTCTGCAAGTTGGGGATTTATTTTTTATGCAACTGTTTGCTGTTTGGTCTTACATTCTACTTTTCATAGGTACAGGAGATGTTTGTTTATATACTTGCTTTATTTGCTTCTTGTGATATGACACAGTTGCTGCTTAAATTTCACAACTTCTTACCTGATTTCATAAGCTTTCATCCATGAAACTCAATGTAATTTTTAATTTCACCAAAGTAACTAATTGTTTCTTCTTTCGTTCCAATGCTAACACCTCTATGCATCTTCTAATGTCTGGCTCGCAGGATGATGAGGAGGGTATATGGGCATAGCCGGTTCCTATAAACCAAAGTTCCAGTTTTGTTTTGAGGGGTGAGAAACCATTTTTATTCTATATTTGAATGCAGTTTCTTATGATTTGAAATTAAAATGTATTGATAAAAAACATCTCTTGAAATAAATCGGTTGGATCCAGACTAGCACTTAACAAAGTTCTACTGATGATGGAGGAAGGGCATAGAACAGATCTTGAAAGATTTACTTTTAGCAAAATTTTATCTCCCAGATACCATGGACAATGGCCATCAAGACTGAGGATTCTGAGAACTGCAGAAACAAAAACAATTTTTCCAAGGTCTCGACGGGTGGGCGGACAATGTTCTCTGATCCCTGCCCTCCTTCTAGCCCCATGCTGGCTGGCTGGGAGCCATGCTAGCTAGAGAATTCTGGAACTGTCATCCCAAAGACAACTTTCCAAGCTCTGGACTGGGAGGGGGGACAGTTTTCTTTGATCCTCCACTACCTCTAGCTTCCAGTGTAATCTCCAAAGGCACAGCATAGAAAGTGGCACAGGGGACTGCAGTGGGAAGGAGAAAAATGCCATTCCATTTTTTACCCCTCTTTTGAGTAGCTTTTATTAGACTTCCCACTACTTTTACAAATGGAAGTATCTCTGTCACTTGTGGAGGGACATTTTGGATCCAACCCATTTGTTTTAGGAAGGGGGTGGGACAGTGGCAATGGTTTGGAATAGTTATGAGTAAACTCCATTAATAAAAATCATTCTCATCCATAATGTTTTGTTGTCATGTTACTCAAACCAAATGTTAAGAACTTCTTTCCCTCAAGTATATATATATGTCATGTATTCCATGCATCACCTCTTTGCCTTCCATCAGTTACACCCACGTGTAACTGTAGCGCATATGAATTACACTAAACCATTTTTTGTTTATCTTGGTGTAGCTTAGCTGTGACTATTCCATTGACAAATGATACTTTTGCATAAACCATGATGAAAGCAGAGGTGACTCTGTTTGTTGCAAGAAAAATGGTCACAATATTTGATGCTGTCAAAATAATTGAGATACTTGGAGTTTACAAATAAATGTTAGAATATCTACCTTATGTCATATATTCAGTATATAACGGTCATTGTGTGTTAGCTTGCTGCTGTGTTTGTATTTTGTTTATGTGTTCTGGCATATAAGAGATGCCATGGTTCACATATGGGCTTGGATGCCTCTGCTTTAGAGGGGGGGCCAGTGGAGGAAGGGGACCTATCAGCTTCAACACCACTGGGCAAGCAAAGCTGGTGGGAATACTACTGTTTGAAGCTAGGGAGGTGGCAAGAATTGCTGTGCAACTGCCAGGATGCTCAGCCCACCTCTCCAGCTTCACAATTGGCAGGAAAACTTGTCAGTCATCAAACTCATCAGAGCATGGCATCATGCAGCCGACTGAACATGCCAAGTATAGTGAGTAGCACTGGAGAAGTCCAGAGGTCAGTCATGGGCTTCTCCTCTGCCACATAACGTACAGAATCTGAATGATGTCATATTATCTTGCGTCTAGAGTAAAATATCACACAGCAGAAGATATTTTGGAACTTGGGTGCCGGAATGCCTCAAGAAAGACAGTTGGATTGGTGTAATGTCCTTCAGGTTAGGACATATAGAGTAATCTGAACATTTAAGCAAAGTGAGAAATCACTGCAGGATAGCATGTTCTTAATATAAATTGTGTTATTATTGTAGTTTACTACCAGGGACTGAGAAAGATGCTTCTCAGACTTCCTACCTCTTGCCAAAATAGTTTGTTTGGGATACTGTGTATCTTTTACTTGGTGAAGTATAACAAAGTTGATTGATTGATTGATTGATTGATTGCTCTACCACAAGCAGCAAGCTATTTGGACCTTGAATGAATACATAAATGCTCATGCCTTTAAGTCTGACATATAGGTAGAAAGCAGACACATTTCTCAAATGGCTACAATATTTTTGAACTAAATCCTTGTTTCTTCAAAGCATTCAACTGCAAATATACTTGAGAGCTTTCTCAAATTCTTGCACCTGTTCACACAGAATGAGATTTACATATCTGGCTTGGGCTACATTTGCATGTCACTATCAATTTAATTTTCGCCAGCAGCCCTATTACAATTATTTCTTTTTACTATCATGTTCTAATGGGATATATAACATCTATCCTCTTTCCGGTATGTTGCATCTGACTTCTACATGTTACTTTTTTTATACTGAAATTCCCCAAATCCTATAGCCATCATGGGTAGCATCCATACTGACTGAGGGATTCTGGAAGTTGTAGTCTAAAAAATAACTTTTCCAGGCACTGATCTGGCCACCAGTATATCCCTTGATCTCAAGAGTAATGCTAAATTACATTTGATAGCAAAATTTTGGTGTTGTTGTGTGTCACTAAATTGCCTTGACTTATGGCAAGCCTGTGAAATTTGTGCTAAATTATTTCATATACTTAGAACTTTGAGAGTATCTTAGGACTTTTAGAGTATCTTAGAACTTTTAGAGTAGCTTAGAACTTTTCAGAGTATCTGATGTGGGTGACCAGCCATTCTGGGAGGGACAGACACCATGTATGTATCCATTGGCAAGTGTATCCAACTCTTTCTTTCTTTCCTGAAAACTTGCTATTGACCAACAGCGAATGGCTCAGAGACCAGCACCAGTCCTGGGACCACTACTTTGAATAGCACTGCTTTAGCAGCTGCTAATCCTGATTTTTCTTTATTCTGCAGTTGAGAAATAAATTGAAAAAGAGCTTCAGTTTGTTCATATGACCTTCCAACAGAAGTTTTCCATTTGTTTCTGTATCATACTATGGATGATTATAAAGTTCTCCTTAGTGAAGGGTTCATGCCATTTCAATTAGAATTCCTTTTGCTGTTTGCAAGTAATTGCAAGTTTTCAACAGTTGTCTGATTTTACATCTCATGTCCTGCATGTACGTGTGCACGTACATATGTGCACACAGTTGAATGAAGTTTGTTTACTTTTGAGGCACAAAAGTATCTAGGCAAAACAATCAATATGCTTCCATTTCTTTGTTTGGCAGTCAGTGTAATTTACACCATATTGTTTTATTCTAGAACCTTGATAAATATCTTTTTTTTGCCCTGCCAACATGAGCCTGGGATGGCTCCAAAACTAGAAGCGGCAGCTTTTCTTTCTCCCAGATTTTTCTTCTGAAATGTAGATGTAGCTTGACTTTTCCCACCTCCCCTCAATGTGAGATTTGGCTAGGATATTGGCATTCCGCTCAAACAAATTTCCTTCTCCTTAGGAACATAGGCTGTCATGGCTTTCATGCCCCAAAACATCCCATTTCCTTAGGATATGCTCTCAGCCTTTTTCTTGTCATTATAGAACATGGTTCTTAGTATCTCCTGCCTGATCTGAAATTACTGTAACATCTGCAGCTTAATATGAAATTATTTGAAAGGTTGTTGTTTGTACTTGATGGGATATTTAAAAGCTGCCTTGAATCCTGTGCTGAGAGAAAGGCAGGATATAAATAAAATATTTTTCTTGAAGTTTTTGTGCTTGATTTCAAATGTTTTACATGGCAGCTTGAGCTATGGAGTAGGTAAAGAAATTTTTTTCCAAGAAATTAAGAAAAGGATAGTATGAATAGGTTGTGATTCAGATGAGAAGACAGCTTGGTGAGTGATTTGAATCTCTTCTCTACCATAGAAACCCAGTGAGTGACTTCGGGCAAGTCATACTCTCTCAGCCTCAGAGGCAGGCAAAGGCAAAAAACCCCCACTGAACCATTCTTCCCAAGAAAACCCTGTGATAGGTTTGCCTTAGAGTTGCCATATGTTGGAAACAGCTTGAAGACACACAACAGCGTATGATCCAAAAACACATTTATCAGGCAGAAAAAGTGACTTGGAGACGCTCATGAAGACTGTTTTCATAGCCGTACTCTGAAGGAGAGATTTAAAAATGTATATGACCCATATCTGTATACGTGTATTTAACCATAGCACAGTCACAGTCTGAGCCTGGTCTCCCCCACAGGATTATCCTGAGCATAACATACATCTTTTTCCTGGGCATTTATTCTTCAAAATAAATTTCATTGGAAAAGACTGGTTTATTTTAAATACATTTATTACAAAAATATTAGAACAATACATTTTTATCTTTATCTCTAACCAAATATTTAAGATAGTAAAAAATGGATGAAGACAAAAATAATAACTTTTATGATGGTAACATATTAACTGCAAAGATACGAATCTACAAATAATAATAGTGAGAGTCCTTAGTTTTAAATGCTAGCTTTTAAAGGTAACTTTTTTTTCTTTAGAAAACAAGTATTGCTGCAAGGGTTTCCCCTATTGGTTTTAGTACACTGAGTAACAGGAGTCTGAGGCATGAGAACATCCCACAGGAGGCAAATTGTAACAGACATCACCTGTTCAGTTCGATTGGACTGATGTTGTTTCCAAAGTTCAAGCTGGGATTACAGAGCCATAATTGAACATGTTGCACATGTACTTAAAATCATGTCTCCTGTAGCTTTAGATTTGGTGCCCATGCTTCAGAGGGATGTGTATGGACTCACCATGCACACTTCTGATTTTCAATTACCATTTCAGAAGTTATCTTCAGAAAACCCTCAGAAGAGCGTTTTAAATTTGTCCAGGTTCAGGAAGCAATTTGAGCTTTGACATAAGATCCATTAAATGAGAACTTGGGGTGGCAGGGGGAATGTATCGATGCACTATTGGTATGGTGTTTTTTCCTTCTGTGCTCTCAACTGAGGGAGGAGTTTAAAAAGTGTTTTGTGGATTCTGTGAAAAGGGCTTCTAACAGTCTTAACTATGAGCAAATGTAGGTGTGTGTCCAGAATGCGTGTGTGTGTTCCCTCCTGGATCACATCCTATACCAAGTATTTAAACTGAACAGATGGTTTCAGCTTCTAAAATGTAAACTATCTCAAGGGACTCATTAATATATTGGACTTGATCTTCAACAGACTTCTCCAATCCCATGAAAAGAACAAGACTGCACAAAACCAAATGTGTCTTGTGTATAATTAAATTAAGTTCATATTATCTGAATGACAGACCTATTTTATGTTACTGTGGGGACATATTAACATAAAAAGGAATAATGAAAATTGGAAGAAAAAATCGATGTTCACACACACGAAAAAAGTTTGTCTATTTTACATGAAGAACAGAAAGCTTAATTTTGGTATAAAATAATTCTAAGACAAATGTTTGTATCTCCGTGCATTTCTTTCCTCTGTACATTTTGTATTTTGTTTTTGACAACAGATTATGGCTCTAACAGTATAGTAAATTATATGCAGTAAATTGCATATTAACAAATCCCCTTTTAGGTTTGCTGACACATTTGTTTTGTGTTCCGAAGGCTGACCTGTGTCATTGTCATCATCCTTCAATCAAAAAAAGGGTATAAAGCAAAAATGATTTAATGCTAAACTAGTAACAGAGAAATACAAGATTACAGTTGATACTAAAATGGATTTTTCTTATAAAAGTAACAGTAACAAGGCAGTTTTAAGAAATTTTTGCTGTCTGTCCATTTTTTTATTCAAATCCTTCATGAGTGGTAGATTCCTTACTCCATACAATCCTGACATTCATATTAAGGCAAAAGCAATTCCTTTTTTTTTTTTTAAGAGAGTACAGAGTTTTAAATATATTTACACATGTTTATACCCTAGCATTAATTGATGTAGCTTCTGATCCAAATGAATGTTCTTGGCTCACTGATTAAATTGTGTGTGTCAAGTTGCTTCGAAGCCTTACTTTGAGAGCTTCAAAAACACCTGGATGAAAGCTCCACATGACAGCGTGATCTCTAAGGAGCATCTGGCCTACAGGTAGAAAACCACAGCCTCAGATTCCATTTTGTGACCCCTGAATGCCCCCCCACCAGTCCTCCAAGCCTTCCATCACCCCACCTTATAATTTTTCTGGTGTAGTTTCTGGGTGAAAATTGCCTGAAATTTACACCCAAAGCCTCCTCCCTCCATGTACATAAACATAAAAATTTCCTTAAATTCCTCTGTCAAAAATGTATTTTTCTTGATTATATACTATTGTTTATAGTTGTGTTTTATTACTTTTTTTGCAGTTTAAAGTTATCCTATTCAGGGAACTAGTTCTTGAGGTGCATATAACTTATTATGATCAAAATCTGTATGCTGTAGGGTCACATCCACAACTGAGATTGCCAGTTCTCATTCACAGTTGCTGTGACACTCTTTTAAGGACTTCTTGTATTCATTCAACTCTTTCTTAAACTTTTATTTTTCACCGTTTACATTATAGCTAGATAATACTTGTGTAATACTGAGCCTTTCCGCACTACCCTGTTATAGCACTTATTATTCCATTTTCAACATCCTGTGGAATTGTGGGGTTTGCTGTTATGAAAGAGGCCAGCTGGCCCCTCCCGTAACTGCAAACCCCAGGATTCCATAGGATGTTGAAAGTGGAATAATAGCGCTATAACAGTGTAGTGCGGAAAGGCTCACTTTGAACAGAGAAGCAAAGTACTGGTGTTACTCTTCATCTGGGGAGCATGTGATTTTTAAAGTCATCAAATACCCTGTTGATGGTCTTTGTACTCTCCTTCTCCACCTTCTTACAAGAACTGGTCTTTCCTGACTATTTTCAGGTTAAGGGGAAGAATTCAGAAACATAAATGCTAAGCTTAGCAATATATATTCTTCTGCCAGTGCTGTTTTATTTCCTTGTTTTGATATGCAACCAGGTTCAATAGCAGCATTGGAATGTCTTGAATCTCAGGATGTGGTGGAATTAACTGCTGCTTTTCTTCTTTCATTCACCTTGAACTCTGACGTGATTGCATATTTGAGAAAAATGCTCTGTACAAATCCCCGCTCTGAAAATCTTTGTGATTACTAAGGGTGTTTCCCATTTACCAGATATTGTTTGCTGCTGGCACAAATCCTGCTGAAACACTGTCTCAGAGATGACTGGTTCTGCTTTTTGAGACAGAGTAAATTTAAAAAATGTTGTGTAGACTACGTTTCTGGAGTCAATGTTTGAATAAGAACAATGCAGTTTTATAGGCTTTCTATCAGTGTGGCCTCTTAAACTGCGGGATATTGGTTTGTGTCTGGAATGGTGATTTGAAACATAATCCATTTGGGTTTTGTGTTCAGATTTAATAGTACTTCACACCTCTTTAGCTTATTGTGTGTATAGGCAACTTACTTCCTAACTCTGGGTAGGAAATGAAATAAGGGTAAGTTTTTGCTAAATTCTCAGGAAGAATTTTAGGCTCAAATCTAACACACAGGGCAAAACAGAAATGAATTGACACCAATTCATGATTTTTACAGAAACAGAACATGTTTATTAATAACAGTACTCCTAGTATATATGGGGGAACGTGAAAATTGTAAAACAACAAATAGGTGGACAAACAAAGGGTTTAAATATAAACACATAAACATAAACATAAAGAAATTATACAAAATAATTATGATGTACCTAGAGGTATCTATATTTTTTACGGACTCAGAGATAAACCCCAGAAAAAGAAGGCAGGAAGTACATTTCATAAATATCTTGTAAATGATGAAAAGGAGTTATTAGTTAATGATTTATGGTTAAAGGTAAACAGGGAAATCAAGACAGAGGAGGAATTTGTACAAGTTATACAAGTATAATTAGATAAAAAGATAGTAAAATATACCTAGCAGATATGAAATACTTTTAAAAAAATTACTATATTTGTAATTAATTCTGTGTTTACACCTTGATATCATATGTATATGTACATCATCTTTTTTTTCCTCTTAATGATATTTATATTTCTGTGTTGTTGTTTTTTTAACTTATTCATGGAATAAAAATAATGAACCTTAACACACAGGGCAAAAAGGGGTCCCTACAAGCATGTTTTTACTAAATTCTCAAGGAAATGTTTAGGCTCAAATGTGACACACAAGGTAAAAAGCACTACTTTATTTTTTCAAAAGATTAGTGGAATGGATGTTTAGCAGGGACAAGATGATAGCAGTATTTTCCTCTTTTTTTCTAAAAAGCAACCACAAAAATTGACAGACTTTCTCTTGGGCACAGTTTTGTCCCGTATTGCTGCTAGTATGTGGTGGTCCTCATTTTTAACATCTAGAATGCCATAGAAAGAAGTCAGTGGTCACTAGCAAAGTCTTCTTGTTATTAAAGATAACAGCTGAAAAATCTGCCATTACTTTGTTGCCAATAAATAATCAGCTTATTCTCAAGAACCATTTGACAAATCTATCCTCTCCAAATTTCTTGAATTCATCCCCAGATTTTCTACTTGCAAATAATTTTTCTAGTTTCTAATGTACTGAATATGTTGCTGTAGTTAGATACATCTTCTTTGAAGGACATGCAGTTATCTTTGTTAATGTAAAGATAAGCAAAGTTTTCAAGTGTCCAGGAATTTCAAATTGGCCTCCACTGACAGAAAACTACAGCTCACATGTTTGGAAACCCTAAATAGCTTTGCTTCAGTTAAAGCAATAGTTGTCAAACTTTGGTCCTCCAAATTTTGGGCTTCGTTACCCTGAAGCCCCAGCCAGCTTGGCTCTCAGGCAGGAATTCAGGGAGCTGAAATCCAGAACACTTAAAGGGTCAAAGTTTGGCAACCACTGACTTTATAGGATAATTTTCATAGTGGCAGAGCTTGGAGTGTGGGGAGAGTGGGTGGGCTTGGGGCAGGGCTACAGCACAAGGGCCATGGCCACTGTGCATCTCTCTGATGTGAACATGATGTTGTGTGTGTGTGTGTGAATAGAGTTTGAAAAAGATTTTGCGGAATAGATAACTATTGCTTTGAGCTTGGTATATACAGATCCTAAACTTTTTTCTTTTAAATAATCAAACAATATATTTTTTGACGTTTTCTGTCAGGAATGTATGAAACCACCTAATTTTTAGACAGAAGAATTAGGACACATTGATGTGAGGGATATTGGAATAATAATAATAAAAAAAAAACCACCCAGCATCCTTTCCCTGCCAAATGCATACAATCTATATTTAAAAGAAATATAGGGAAGAAAAAATATTAAAAATAAACAGGATAACACAAGTACAAAAACAAGTATTTCAGAGACAAATAATCAGAATATTCAAAACTGTAAAGGTAAACTTAAACTCAAAATGGAGACTGTAGTCAAGAAATCAGAAGACTATGGCCCTTTCTGCAACATTCCTCAGTAGAGGGTTGTACTGTTACAATGCCAGCATTGCCATTTCTGTGATGCTGTCGGGTTAGGAACGTTTTCTTCCACACTCTTTGTCCTTAAGCAGATGATTAGCGGTATTGCCACCAGTGTTCCTTCTGCACTACAGGGTCATCCGCCAGTCCCATTCCCCACCTTCATCCTACCCCACAGCTCCTGATTGGTTGGGGTATTTTTTATAAGCTGTACTAGTGCGGCCACATTGATACGCCAGTACACTATTGCAGTTTTGTACTGTAACACTAAAAAATGTGTTATTTTTTAAAAAAATTTTTTAAAAAAATTAACTCAAAGGAGAAATTTAAAATAAATATGGAGAGGTGGTAGATTCTAAACTTGCCACACTTCGTCCACTCCTGAATCCGCAATGACTGGAAGCGCTATCAAGTGCTATTACAAAACTGCACTGACATGGTTAACGGGATTGTAGCACTAAAGGAGGCTCTGAATGGATTTTTTCTGTAAATGATATAAGGCTGATTTGCAATGCTTGAGAAGGGGATAGCAGCTGGATAGCAATAATGTCATGCCGTAGCATGGCTCCTGGACTGGGAACAACCCGTTGCTGTGGCAGGATGGCGACATCATGTGGAAAGGGCCTAAAACTAGGACTCTCCTTCTTTGGAGGGCTTTAAACAGAGGCTGGATAGCCATCTATTGGGAATGCTGTAGTTGTGTACTCCTACATGGCAGGAGGTTGGACTTGATGGCCCTTTTGGTCTCTTCTGGCTCTATGATTCTATAGAGCCATGAAGAAACTAAACAAAACCCTCAAGTGTGAAGATACATGATTAAATATCAAAATCAGAATTATCTAGGCCATAGTGTTTCCAGTTTCTGTGTGTGACAGTGAAAGCTGGACAGTGAAGAAACTCAATTTATTTGAAACATGGTGCTGGAGGAGAGTTCAGTAAATGTCATGGGCCATTTCTGCACTAGACTGGTGTAGTGCCATGATTCCACTTTCAACCTCCTATGGAATCCTGGGGTTTGCAGTTTAGGGAGGGGCCTCAAACTCCAGGATTCCATGGGAGGTTGAAAGTGGAATCATAGCACTATAACCCTCTAGTGTGGAAATGGCCATGGGCTGCTAAAAACACACAAATGGAGGAGTCTTAGATCAAATTGAGCCTGAACTCTCACTAGAGACCAAAATGACTACACTGAGACTATAGTACTTTGGAAATATCATAGAATGACATGATTCACTGGAAAAGACTATAGTGCTTGGTAAAGTGGGAGGCAGTAGGAAAAGGACACCACAAAACAAATGGATTGATTAAATCAAGAAAGCCATGGCCCTGAGTTTGCAAGACCTCAAGAGGGCAGCTGATAACTGGGGATCTTGGAGATCTCTCATTCACAAGGTCACCATAAGTCAAAGTTGATTTGATGGGAAATAACAAAAACTAAACTTACACTGAAATTCCAAAGTTGTGAAATTTAAGAATGGTAATTGAAGGAGCAGTTTGAAGATATTTAGGGAATTCAGGGAAGGATGCAAAAAATATGGTACAGCAAGAGAGAATATGGTACAGCAAGAGAGGATGAAGCTGAGTCAGCAGGAAACCCTTGGTTAGGTGGAAAGTATGGATTTCATTGGAAAGGACAATAATGCTTGGTAAAGTGGTAAGCAAGAGGAAAAATGGAAGACTGCTTTGCAAGTGGGTTGACTCAAGGAAGGGTGTCTCACATTGGTTTGGTGATATTCTGAGCAGTGATTCAAAAGTTATTAATTGTTTGCTACCCCATTAAAGTCTATGGCCCTTTCTACAGTGCCCTCCCATCCCACAATGGGGACAGGAGAAGGATGGGACTGCAAAAATGCTTCTGCATGTTGTCGTTGCGGGCCTGTTCTTCTCCATCCCCAGATGGTGCAATCATGGATTAAATCATTGATGAGTTTTCTCCATCAATGACATATGATTGTGCCGACATCCTGAACCTACTTTTCTGTGGAAGCCGCAGAAGCACAATGACTGCGCTTCGTGCCCCAGCATAGCCTGGGAAAATACCCAGCTATGCTACAGAAGGAAGACTTGTGGCCATTGTGCTTCCTTCTGTAGGGAGCTAGCCAGCACGGAGGGGAATGTTCCTGTCACACTCTTCTCCTTGCAGAGCCACTGCCAGGATGCCCACCTGCCATCTCCTCTAAAAGATGGAGTGCAGAAAGGGCCTCTGACAGCAGCTGATTCATCTGTTTATGGCATTGGCTTCCAAAGAACTCTTTAAGGTATGTTCATGTACTTCCTTCTGCATACTGGAGTGTTTTTTTCTTTTTAAATAGCAATAGCAATATAGCAATAGCATTTATTTCTATACTGCTTATCAACTGAGCGTTATCTAAGCGGTTTACAATGTATTTTTAGCTAATTGCCCCCAACAAGCTGGGTACTCATTTTACCGACCTGCGGAAGGATGGAAGGCTGAGTCAACCTTGGAGCCTGGCAGGATTGAACTCACAACCTTGTGGTTGCAGTACTAGTACAGTTCTTCTGCTTCATAAAATGCCATTCTTTGAGTTAATTTAAATTTTGAGAATCTTTGTGTTCAATATGCAGTATTTGCTATCAAAAGGTGTGCTTCAGCAGCTCAGCTAAGAATGCATCTTTTACTATGCAAAGCCTACTATGTTACATTCTTGAAAGGATGAAGAAAAGCTGATCCCTCCTGTGCATGTTTACTTGGTAAAAAGCAGGAATCTTCTGCACAAAACACTAATGCAGGCATTTATGTCTTTATATCCTTAAATAAATAGTTCTAGAAACAATTTATATTTATACTCAATAATGCTATGATGAAAGACAATAATGAATTGCTGTCATTGCTTACTAGCTATTTTTAAAAACTAAAGATATTTAAACTTTTTCAGATTTGGAAGCTTTATTTAGTCCATGCATTGAAAGAAATACAACCCTATTAGAACTGTTATTTTGATGCATGCAAAGTAGTAGATGAAAACAAGGGGCAGAAATTTAGTTTAATAGTTAAATTTTCTCCCAAACAGTAGGAAGGCCCATTTTGTGTTCAGTCAATCAGAAGAGTGTTTGGAGCCGAGGCCTTTTAGATGGTGTTACTGTTTGAGC
Source organism: Ctenosaura bakeri (assembly GCA_948474755.1). Taxonomy (NCBI): domain Eukaryota; kingdom Metazoa; phylum Chordata; class Lepidosauria; order Squamata; family Iguanidae; genus Ctenosaura; species Ctenosaura bakeri. The sequence continues at coordinate 226,040 of CAOLHI010002546.1, read as the reverse complement.
ATTGTTTCCGCTGATATTTTGTTACTCCATTGCTGTTAAGAGAAACGAAACTTCCACCTTGAAATTTAAGGGGGAGGGGATGATGATGATGATGATGATAATCATAATGATGATAATACACACAAATACTGAATCAACATAATTCACTGAATTTTTGGAAAGTACTTAGGGCGTGGCTGTGGCGGCTATCATGGTCTGCTCTAGGATGTCAGAACTGACCCCCTTTGAATATGCATTAAATATTTACACACACAAATATTGCAAGTATTGGCAGTGGGTTCATATTAAAGATAAGGATAAGAAAGAAGATTGCAACATCCAAAGGGCTATAGTTTTCCTTCCTGGAAATGCCTATCAAGCACTCTGTATACACAAGTGGAAATGATTAGTCTATTTGCATATGGTTGGGTTGGATCCAAAGGTGTTCTTTTGTTCTTTGCTGGTGAAATTACTTTTAATTCCTTCTTTCAAGAGGCTATGATTTTATAGCATCAAGCAGACAAGAAATGATTTTGTGTAAAAGCTTAGCATCCCAAAGCTATTTCAATAAAATTTATTTGCTCACAAAGAATTTTAAGGGGAAATCCCTGTGAACACTTCCCCCAGTGGTTTATTTGGAATATGTGATTATTTGTAGCCACTCTACTGCCGTACTCCAAGGATGGGCAAAGTGTGGCCCACAAACTGTAGGTGCCCCCCTCCCCAGCATTTTTTCACCATACTTGATCCCTCAGTTCTTCCCATTTTCTGACCCTTCAGAAGCCCTTAGGACTGGCAACCCACTCTACAACTGGCAAACATACATGTGCACAGTGATAACCTCAACAAAACAAAACAAAAACAAAACCTTTCCTGAAACCAAAATGTACTTTCAGTCACTTCTGGATTCATTAATTCATTTAAAAAAAAAAATTGTTTTTGGCCATCACTGCAAAATACCCCAAAGTCAGGAAAATTGTCCCCTGGACTTGTTGCAGTTCTCCACCCCTCCTGTGTAGCTCATCAGATTTTGCTTGGTAGGGGTGTTACTGAGTGAGGGATCTTGTGGGAATTGAAAAACAGGGGTAAATATTTGCTGCCTTGCAAATGTTATTCCAAATTAAGTTCTTTGTTATATAACGTTGTTTCCAGTTTTGATCATGTCAAGAAGAAATGGAAACAATCTTAAAGAAAAGCTGAAGAAATGTTATCAAGAAAAAGATTATAAAAGTACTCAAACAAATTCTATGAATATTTTAATAAAATCCTTTGTGGGTAATATTAATGCTACAGTCTTTGAAAATTTTGTTATAGGTGACTGAATCACAGAACAATCTTTCCTTAACACTGTAAAGTCCTTACAAAGTGATTTCAAAACGGCTGCTGCCCTGTGTTAAAATTCTCCATTGTTGTTTGATAGAACCTCTTCCATCCATGCTGTCATTCATGAAATGCATTAATCACTACTACTGTTATATTTCTCCTCATAAGAAAGTGCTATTTTTTCTATCAAATATATTTTCATAGCACTCTGAGTCTGTCTCTTAAAATGTCAGTGTTTGAAACCTCATCCAAAATTTCACTGTCACCTTTTGCCACCACTGAAATCTGCCACATTGTAGTCTGAGCTTTCTCCTTCATTCTGAGTTCTAGGAAAGCTTTAGTGTGATTATTGATTCAAAGGTAGAAATAAAAACTTACTTCACTTACGTTGTGTGTGTGTGCGCATGCACGCACGTTGGGCTGGAAGGTAGAAGAAGTATTTTATTTGCTCCCAACAAAAAATAACTGTGTTCTCTATAGAAGAAAAAACTAAAAAAAAACCCTCCAATGACATTAGGGCAAAGCTTTGGAATTATTCCTGATGTCAATGAGATGGTGAGTTAGCTCCAGGCTTTACTCTAAACTTTAAAGGGTCTATCCAGGGTTCTCAGGTCACTGCTGGTGGGGAGTTGTGTGCTTTCAAGTTGTTTCTGAATTACGGCAACCCTAAGCCAAACACATCATATGGTTTTCAGAGCAAGATTTATTCAGAAGGGGGTTGCCTTTGCTTTCCTCTGAGGCTGAGAGAGTGTGTCTCACCCAAGGTCACTTTGTGGGTTTCTATGGCTGAGTGGGAATTTGAACCCTGTTCTCCAGAGCTGTAGTCCAACACCATAACATGCTGGCTGTCACCCAAGATACTGAGCTTATCCCCAAAATAGGGCCAGCTTGAGGGATAGCTTTTTAAATATTTAAACCAAAACCAGGAATTAATTCAGTGCCCAATGATGTAATAGTTTTCCAGTAGTTTTTCTATAGCAGTATGTTCCATTCACTTTTGGGCCTTGGGGAGTCTTTTAAAGAAGAAGCTAGAGGGAAAAAACAACATATATTGTAAATTATGTTCAATAAAAAGAAGCAGTTCTCAAACAGAAGATATACTTTGAACAATTTTAAAATTTTTACTGGAACAGTTTATAAGATAGAGGATAGGACAAAGAGATGGTAAGAGTATTAAAAATAGTTGAAAAATATATTTTTCAAGTGTTGAGAATCCCTGACAAGAACAATCCTGGACTGATGAGAATTTCACAGTTCAGGACTCATTCTGCATAAAATGTGTGTATGGTTGGGTTTTCATGCATTTTTTTGCACAGAAAACAGCATTTTCTGCATAAAAATAATTGCCAATATCCTACATAATGTGTGTGTGTGTGTGTGTGCCTGCCTTCAAGCTGAGCTGTAGTTACCCCATGAATGTCATAAGGATTTCTTAGACAGAGATGGTTTCCCAGTTCTTTCCTCTGAAATATAGTCTACAATATCTGCCATTCATTGGTGGTCTCCATCCAAGTACTAACCAGAGATGATCCTGCTTAGTTTCCAAGATCAGATGGAATCTAGTGCCTTTACAAAGCTACTTATTTAAAAATACATAACTGTTACATCTCCTGTGAGTGATGGACTTCTGTTCAGTTGGTGATTGGGATGCAGGAAAGTGACATTTCCAGCCCACTCCTGTCAGCGACTGAGGCTTTGACAATGAAGTGTGACAGGGGTCCTGCTTCTGACTTTCAAAGGCTCACTTGCTGATGGGAGGAGGCTGGAAACATCATCTTCTTGAGTTCTGATCACAAACTGAACAGACCTCCATCACTCAATGCAGCTGCTGGCTGTTAAACAATTTTGGCGGGGTGGGTGGGTGGGTTACAATTATGGCAACTGTCAAAAAAAGGACCTCAGTAGCAACAAAACCTATGAGTTCTTGGGACTTTTTTTTGTGGGGGGGAACCCCCTGTACATGGCAAGTCACTGAAACTCAGGAAAGTTTATATAATTGTGCAGGTGACAATGCCACAGAGTACTTATGCTGTCGGTCTGGTTATATTGGATTTGGCAACAAAATGTGTCTTTGTGAGACTAGTATGTCCTGTCCCTGTGCATGAGGATCAGTCAAGGAAAGACTGCTGTGATATCTCTTCTTAATCTTTACTGATGGGTTAAATCCTAGATTTCTGTAATTAAAAGAATCAAGACTTGTCTAAGAGAAATTAGAATTAACTCAGCTCCCTGCATGCGCAGATCTTTGAAGCCAGGAACATATTTGTTAGGTGGTAAATCCCAAAGGAATTGAATTAAAGAATTATTCTTTCTCACAGATCTTAAATTTTCACTTTACAAGGCTTTACTGAAGGTTTATGAGTTGCTCTAGTTCCCTAAAGCTTCACAGTTCTACCACTTCAGTGGCTGAGGCTGCCAAGCAAGAACAGCTGGTAAATTCACAACCGTACCATTTATTTATTTATTTATTTATTTATTTATTTATTTATTTATTTATTTATTTATTTATAGATTGCGTAGATTTTCAGACAAAATTATCTGACACTGTCCAGTTGGGATTTCAATTTAGTCAGTTGATGAAGTGACACTTATTTGGAAGCTCTTGTAGCTGCTGGGCTTATTGTAAGCACACCGTAGAAGAGACTGCCGTGTTATTAGTTTCAGATTTCTTTCCTTCTTTCTTTCTTTTCAAAGGAGATTCACTTTGATTGAACTTACTTCTTTTTGATGTGTTTGGTGTCTGCTTTTCTGCTCTAAAGTATAATCATGGCAGGACATACAGGAGAAGGACGAATGCTCTGGTAAACCGCTGTCTCTATGTGGTGATGAAGGGTAGGAGGAGGTCCCAGTCAAGTCACTGGAAGTCATGGCTCAAAAAGAATAGAGGAAGGAACGTGCTGCGGCTGCAAGGGATAGGCTCTGCACTAGGTGGTACCTGACCAGCACCCAATTTAGACCTGATGTAGGCGCCTGATGGGTGCCGCTGCCTCTGCCACAAGCAACATCATGCCATTCTCTGTAACCTTCCCCCTCTTGCACCAGTGTGTTCTGGCAATAGCAGGAAACAATGCTGCCTCCTATAGACACAGGCAGTAATAGTTGCCAGACAGTGCTTTGCTTGCCCTGCCCTGTCATTTGAAAGTAACCGACATCATGTGCCCAGTCACACGAAAGCAATTTTACCTCTCATCTATAAATGCCACCCATAGTGCAGTGTTGCTACTGTCAACATGACAGAGTTCTATAATGGTAGCAGCTGTAACAGAATCTATATAGGAATATCATCTTTATACCACGGGTGGGTGGCTTCTTGAGGAATCTTTTGTGTTTTGAGGGGAAGGTTCAGTTCCTCCCACTGCTGCATCTGTCACCAAATTTGTTGGCAATGGCAGCAGCTTTGTGGTGCAGTTTGCTGACCGAGTGCCTACATTAGAGCATAGACTTGAGTGTCTCTGATAAGTTGCCAGATCAATTAGAGAACATTGCATCCTTGAATGGTGTGGAGGCTTTTAGTAGCTCCAGATCTTAGGTGGAGGAGGAAGGTAAAACAAGCTGAAATAGCTACAGAGGGGCGACAGTGCTTTTGACAGCAACCCAAATGACCACATGTGGTCCATGGGCTGTTTGCGGTTACTTCTCATCTACAACATTTTCAGCAGCCCTTCAAGTTTCTGATCTCCACCCAGTCTAGAACACCACACTGGAACAGTGTAAAGGAGGTAAAGGAAGGCCTCCTCTAAGTGCCAGGTCCTTTTGAGATACCATTAAATTGAGGCAAAGTGTAAAGCCATTAGAGCTTTCAAAAAGAAAGAAAGAAAAGTTAAATGTAGGATCTTTTTGGGGAAAGAAAGGAAAGATTAAACAGGGAGAAGGAAGGCTTCTCTGCACAGGCATGCAAAGCGCTGCTGTGATTGATGGAAGACATAGTGGGAAAGAGCTGGTGACTAGTTATAAGCTCAAATCTTCAATAAAGTTTCACTACTGGGAAGCTAAATAATTGCTGTTCAGAAGTTTTTTTTTTTTAAAAAAAACCCATATGTAGCCATTTCAGTTAGAGATTTGTGGGCTTTTAAATAATCAAAACAAAGCAGACAAAGCACCCAATTTTCTGCATTGCTGCTTCAGCTTGCTGATCCAACTTTGATCTTGTATGTTTTTAAAAGCTGTCCATGTTGCAAGATTTTGGAAAAACCTGATCTTCCAGGTTTCCCTTAAATATTGTTTCCATCTTGAAGCTTGTCATGTGGGTGCACCACAAAGAGTGTTTGGTTTTAGCCTTGATGCCTTGGGTGGTAGTATGCAATAAGTAACAAAATACTGGGAATAAAAGAAAAATCATGAAATGTATCCCTCCAGCTATTGCCCAGCTGAGAGACAGAGAGAAAAAGAGACAGGATGTAAAGTAAAACCAGCATTTCTCCCTTTGATCAAAGTTGAGATTCTCCCACCACCCAGCAGGCGATTAACACATGAGTAAAATTCTCTTGTAAAAGCCATTGACTGGAGAGAAAGCAAGTATCTGTTTAGCACCTAGAGAGCAAACTTCACTTATCCGGTGTGCAGCTTTCAAGAGAGAGGGGGTGGGGAAACATTCCCTTCCCAAGTCCACAGTTATAAGGAAGACTCCAGCAACTGTCTGTCAGCAAAGTGACTGTTTCCCACTAGAGTCTGTCTCTTGGCATAAATACAACAGTCGCCATGTGTATAAAAGAGGAAGCAGCAAATTAGGTCCTGCAGCTTAATAATAAAACAGGCATTGAGACGCAATTGGCATGTCCTGTTTACTTCCTGCAGTATTTATTATCTGTATTAGGAAAACTGCTCTTTGCCATTCAGTGGTATTCTGTGGGATCAGTGGAATAATTGGTTCCATTGCGACCTTGCTTTCTGCCCCTTTTTTATCATGTTGCTTTTTGAAGCACTAGTAAGTGTCATGACACTTGCCCTTGACATGATGTCACAACTGCCAATCATTTGCTGCCATCAGTAGCCAGGCCAGGGCCCGAATGTCCTCTGGACAACTTCATGTTTGCATTTCCGTTACAAAGAAGCTGCCATTGTTATTACACCTGCTAGTGTTCAGTGTCACTGACCTCTCATTTAATGCGCAATCAAGTGTGTATTTTTGAAAAGAGTTTAACTGGCACCCAACCCACTTGAATTAGACAATTTGTCATGCACTGCTATCTGCTACTGTGAGGAAAGGACAAGAATACAACAAATGCTAATCATCTGGGAAAATTCCAAAAAAACCTATAATATAATGTCCCACTGGTATTTTCTGAATGTTTTGTTATCTTTAAGTGGAGTGTACAATCTTGTGCAATGGATCAAGGCTGTGCATCCAGAGATACACACACATGCATGCACATATGGGCATACATGCATATGTGCCTGCATTTACTTTTATTCAAATATTATTCATTAACTTAATACTTTCAGTGTTGCTTCCCTCCGAGTAGTTATTTAAATCTACTCCAAAGTCATTTGTTAAATCCATGTTAAACTCACCAACAAATGATCCTACTAAATTGATCCATTAAATATAATGTTTATGCTCATGTTAATATTTTCCACTTACTTTATTAAGGATGGTGTCTTTCTGTCCATTAGCAGTGCAGAGAACAGCAACACACTGCAGCATAACACAGAGATTGGAGACTGTAGCTTCTAGTATGTCTCTGGGAAGGCATTCCTGCCTCTGTCACTCAGATGACAGGCTCTGTAAGGCGGACTGCTAGAGGGAAGTTTTGGTTGAAGTGGATAGATCACTTCAGGCAAATCTTCCTTCTTTTCTCAAAGTGGCATCTTCATTTAGTTAGACCTCCTCTGGAATACTGTGTCCAGTTCTGGGCACCTCATTTCAAGAAGGATATTGACAACCTGGAGTGTGTCCAGAAGAGGGCAACCAAGATGGTGAAGGGTCTGGAAGCCATGCCCTATGAGGAGCAGCTCAGGGAGCTGGGTATGGTTAGTCTGCAGAAGAGAAGGTCAAGAGGGGACATGATAGCCATGTTTAAATATTTGAAGGTATGTTATGTCACAGAGAGAGTGGGCTTGTTTTCCACTGCTCCAGACAAGGAGCAATGGATTCAAATTGCAGGAAAAGAGATTCCACTTGAACCTCAGGAAGAACTTCCTGATGGTCAGGGCTGTCTGGCAGTGGAACAGGCTGCCTCAATGGAGTGTGGTGGAGTCTCCTTCTTTGGAGGTTTTTAAGCAGATGCTGGATGGCCATCTGTTGGGAGTCCTTTGTGTGTGTTCCTGCATGACAGGGGGTTAGACTGGATGGTCCCTGGGGTCTCTTCTAACTCTATGATTCTATGAGGAACCAGGGAGAGGGGCCTTATTGGCATCTGGAGGAAGCTGAGAAAGTAGGAAGCAAGACTGCAGATGAAGCACTGTAACAATAGCAGCAATGCCATGGCAGCTTTGTTGAAAAGGGAATATCAGCAGCAGCAACAAACATCATGGAGAGAGAGGCATTAAAAATGAAGAGCATGAGGCCCCAACGGTAACGACTTGAAGAGTTGCCCACAGACCACAGATTATCAGTTATTCAATCTTCTCATAAAGTGTGATGTCCAAGGGGTCCCACAGAAAAAACTGAATATTCTTCCAACTTGTCCACTAAGGCCTTATCTAATATATATATATATATATATTTTCACCTAACACTTAGTCATCTTGTGTTGAGCCCAACTATGTAAATCAAACCCAATATATAGACTGAGATATGTTTTCCTAGTATCTACTCAGACTAGAACACCTTAAGGAATTAAGGAAATCAAGAAGAACATTTATGTGTGAAATGCAGTGACCAGAACAAGAAGTTACTTTAAAAAGAATAAAGAATACTGTTTCTGCCTACTAAAGTGATTCAACATGTGATTCTTCCACAGGGTACATTGACTGTAAGCCCTCCACTGCTCCTTTCCCCCTCCTCACCTCCAATCCTTTAAGTGGCCTAACATCTCTACCAGTAACTTCTCAAATACTCTTTCCACTTGTCCCTCCAACTGTCTCTGCCCACTGTTCCTTCTCACTCTTCTGCTGTCATGCCTCTGTTACTGTCCTTTGTTTGAAAGACAGCCAACCAGCGATCAGTACAATTAGGAAGTTGAAAGTGTATTTTAAAATCAGAGTCAGGCCTGGTTCATTTTTTATTAATTGTTGTTGTTTGCCTTCAAGTTGTTTAACCACTTAAGGCAACTCTAAGGCAAACCTTTCACACTTTTCTAGGCTGAGAGCATATGACATACCTAAGGTTACCCAGTGGGTTTCCATGGCCAAGCAGGGAATCAAATCCTGGTCTCCAGGGTTGTAATCCAATGCTCAAACTGCCACACCATGCTTTAATTAATAATTAGATCCCAATTCTCATTGAACTTAAAATGTGGAAAGTTAAGTCATGAGCTGGACAGACAGCCTGCTCCACCTTTCAGCCTGTTGAGTGAAGTGCTAGAATGGGTGTAGTGTATCACTAAGGCCATTTCCACACTACAGTGTTATTGTGCTATTATTCTACTTTCAACATTCTGTGGAATTCTGGAGTTTGTAGTTTACTGGGGCTCAAGAGCTCTCTGGCTGAGAATTCTGAAGGCCTCTCCCTCAACTGCAAACCCCAAGATTCCATAGGATGTTGAAAGTGGGATAATAGCACTATTGCAAGTGTAGGGTGGAAATGGCGTAAGTTGGCATGTGTTTTGGGTCATCATCCACATTCAAAAAGGTGCTGTAGACACAATGCAGATTTGCACAACTCCAGCTCTATGTGCATATCCCCATTTCAATTTTACACATTGAACAAGTATGCTAGACCAGTCCTAATCTTTCGTCTCTGCTGCTTTGAAGCTAGTATAATAAACTGTTGTTGATTCTTTAATGGAAATACATAGAAATTTTATAATTACTATCTGTTTTATTTCAACCAGACTGTTGAGTAATGGAAATTTTAATTTAGCTACTGATTTATTGTCGGAAAATTGTATAAAACATTTTAAGAATCCTTTTACCAGCTGTAGCTGCATCATAGATATGTACCCTGGAGAATAGTTCTTGAGTATAATTCATTGCAATAAGATGTTCACTTTTCCACTGGTAAAGTCAAGGACAGAGAGGAAAGAAGAAATGATAGGAAATATATTTCAACTCAGAGCTCTTGTTTAGGGAAGAGTTATATTTTTACCTGACTTCAAAAACCATTTTTTATAAAGAAAATTGTTAGGCTTTATTATGAAATTGATTCAGTGATTTCAAGTGTCAAACTGATGAAGCTAAAACAATAAAAAAAAAAGTCCCGTGGAAACTTAAATATTAAAAAGACTATTCTAGTATATATTTTCATGGATTACAGTCTATTAGATGAAATGTTATCTAGAATTTCTGGAATATATACAGTACGTGTAACTGGAAGTGGGATAGCAGATGGTTAGGTCAGAGGGAAGATGAACGTGAATGGTGACAGTTTCTTCATGTGCACCTAAGTCCTGCGCATACTAACAGATATCATCTCAACCTTAAAAAATTGCTCATAAAAGACCACACAACACGGTTTCAGAGAGAAAGGTAAGATACTGGAGCAAACTTAGGTACTCTTTCTAGCAACATTATTGATGTTGTTAATTGCAGTCGAGTCAGCTTTGCCTTATGCTGACACTATGAATGAGAAACTTCCAAGGCATCCTGTTGTTAACAGCCCTGCTCAGGTGGTGCAGACTCACGGCTGTGGCATCTTTACTTGAGACTTTCCGTCTGTAATATGGTCTTCCTTCTCCCTTGTCTTTACACTTTCTTCTTTGACTTTCCACAATGTTATTGCAGCACCTGATTATGCCTTCAAGAGTTCATCCATTTGGTCATCTTACAATGATACATGCCATCTTCTGTCAGCAGTGCGCTTTTGCATTCAACATAGGGCAGACCAGCCAATCTTCTGCACACACAAAGTAGCCACAAGTCAGAAATTAGAGTGGCGATATTTAAAAACTAGTGGAAGAATATTTCAGTCTCTCAGGATACTATTCAACTGACTTTAAAGTAGACACTGTAGAGCAAAGAAACTTCAAAGGGAGATTAAACTGAGAGGCTTCTGAGTTACAATTCTGTAAGAGGTTCCACTCCAGCTCTAGAGGTCTGAACTGAAACAAAAGTATGTGCAAAGGTACACACATGTGCTAATTGGCTTGATTGCTAACAGGACTGTTGTGTTATCAGCTGCAGTCTGGTGAATAATAGCAGAAAATAAATTTGGTTTGTTGATAACAGCCACTGTCAATGTATTTCTTCATTTAATTTCTCTCTGACTTCACTGTCTATGTTACCACTGCCAACTATGTTTACCGTGTTTATATCTGAAAGTCTGGGTAACGCTCAATGCATCTGAAGAAGCTGTCTGCAGTCTGTAAAAGCTCATGTGATAATGCATTTGTTAATCTTTAAGGCGCTGAAGATTATGTGGTGTTGTTTACATTAATGACATAACACAAAAACAAATTATATGGTATGATGTACCATTTCTTTATTTCATTTATTCTTTATTCCATTTCTTTATTGAATAGCAGTTGCCTTCAGGAACCCCCTTCCCCCACTGTCATTTTACATTAGATGGCAATATAATAAGTTTTGCAGCTGGTGCTTTACACATGGTCTCAACTGTTACAGCAATTAGGGACAATTGTAAAATGTTTAAACTTGACTTTCACAAAGCAAGAATGACAGACGCTGGTTTTCAGATAAAGACAGGAAGTGTTTCCTCTCACTCATGTATTTTCAATTGTCTTTCCACATTTTTCCAGTCTGTAGGCTCTTAAAAAGTTATACTGGATGAGATTGCGTACTGGCAGTTTGATAATATGCAAGTGAAGGTTACAAGGGGATATAATTCTGACTGAAGTTCATGTGATCTATCACAATTTGTATTTAAAATAGCTTGATGTTAAAAACCAGCTTGCATTATAAGGCTGATGTGGTGAGAAATGAGAACCATGAACTGGGAACATGGACACAGGAAAAACTTTTATGTCTAAAAAGTTTTTATGGTATATATTGATTTCAGTTTTTCACCTTTCACAGAGAAGTCATTACTTAGAATCTGAGGATAACACAAGTACCTTGATGTTAAAAAACAGCTTGCATTATAAGATGAGTACGTTCAGGAATGGGACCCAGAAACTATAAGCATAACCCCCCGTTTATATTTACTTCTTTTATGCGAAGAACTGAATGCACATAATGTTTGTGGTTATCATTTTGGGTCTCATTCCTGAATGTATTCAGACACTCAACCTGTGTTCAAAGGGTTCTCAGAATGACAGCTAGTAGATATTAAATTATATTTGGTAATTATTCAAAACCCCACCCTTACATGATTTACCTCTTATGACTGAAAGCTAACTTAAAATCCATTGCAAGACAATGGAGAAACAAAGTTCTGAAGCTGTGGTGCAGCTACGAAAAATGCCTCTTCCTATACGCTTGCTGTCAGAATAAGTCTGATTCTCTCCAAAACCAAACGTATCTAGTTGACAATAACACAGACAATTATTTGGGCTTAACATGTATGTCAGAGGCAGTAAAATATAGAACGTTATAGAACCCGAGAAACAGAGGGTCCTGTGTAGCAAGAAGAGCCATCCCAATCTTGGCCAGCCCAGTATCATCAGAAAACAATCTACGTAAAACTAGCTGGGCTGGATAGATTTTTAAAATTATTATAATGAGATGGTACTGTAAGCTGTACTTGTCATCTGCCTTAATTATATTTTGTACATATAAAGTTGGAACTGAAATTTCAGAATTACAAAAATAAAAGACCCTATTTGAAGTTCCTTATAGAGGGAACAGGTCTTAGCATGGTGAACTTCTTTCTTTCTCCTCTGACTCTTTTAACACTCTTCAGTCCTCAGTATGCTCCTCTTTTTCCCAACCTCTTCTTGTCCCGGGAAATCTCTGTCTCTGGAAATTCTGGGCAAAGCATTCAGTCTTGAACCCTGGTGGTGCAGTGGTTAAATGCTGGTACTGGAGCCACACAGTTGTGACAGGCTCCAGGTTGACTCAGCCTTCCATCCTTCTTTCCATAGGTTGGTAAAATGAATACCCAGCTTGTTGGGGGCAGTTAGCTAAAACACGTTGTAAACCACTTAGAGAGCACTTAGCTGATAAGTGGTATAGAAATACACATGCTATTGCTATTGTTATTGCTATTGCTATTGACACTGATTGGAGGGCCACAAATATGTCCAGTGGTCCAAGGATGATTGCTGTTTGATGTGATTAGTAGTGAGCATTAGTACATTTGAAATGAGAACAAATATGCTGGGTTTGAGTGCTCTAGGTATAAGCTAGAGTGGGTCCTTGCACATTAAGCAGAGGCTAGATGGCCATCTGTCGGGCGTGCTTTGAGGGTGTTCCTGCATGGCAGGGGGTTGGACTGGATGGCCCCTGTGGTCTCTTCCAACTCTACATTTCTATGATTCTATGATTCTATGACAGATGGATGGACAGAAGGCAGGGAGGGAGGGATGGAGGGAGGTATCACAAAAAAGAGGATAAAACAGAATACACTAATGCATAAAATGGTGCATAGGTGCAATTTTCTGCATGCATATGCCTAGATTCAAATTTAGAAAGCATTTGCAACTATCTAAACAGAAACACCATTAATGTATGAATTAGTGAATCTTGAGCTTATACAAAGTCCACAGTTTTCACCACAAAGTTTTTCCCCCCAACTCATAAATGTATCAAATTGTAAGGTGTTCTTTTTTTCCTTGAAGAAATTTTGTTAGAAATATTTCTATGAACATTTCCCCCCCAAAGTTAGACATTGTGTGTGTGTGTGTGTGTTTAAATATATACATTATCTTCCGTTCACTAAAGAATGCTTGTGTAGGGTTTTGTTTTTTTTTCAAATATATCTTCAGTATTTTTTATCAGTGATTTAGATGATGGAGTAGATGCAATTCTTATCAAATTTGCAGATGATATAAAACTGGGATTGACAGCTAGCACATTCGAAGATAGGAACAGAATTAAAAATGACCTTGATAAAACCAGGAAACTGGGCTGAATTTAATAAAACAACGTTCAAAAGAGACAAATACAAAATTCTACATTTAGGCCACAAAACCAAATGCACAGGCATTGGATGGGGATACCTGGCTTGGTAGTACTATATGTGAAAAAGACTTTAGGATTATTGTAGATGGTAAGTTGAATGTGAGCCAGCAGTGTGGTGCTGCAGCAAAGAAGGCAAATACTGTCTTAGCCTACATTAATAAAAGTATAATTTCCATGTCAAGGAAAGTAATTGTTCCCCTATATTCTGCCCTGGTCAGGCCTCACGTGGAATTTTGTGTTCAGTTCTAGATAAAAGGATATAGGCAAGTTGGAGAGTGTTCAGAGAAGGCCAATGAGGATGATAAGAGGTATGGAGAACAAAACGTATGAGAAGAGGTTGAAGGAGGTGGGCATGTGTGTTCCTGCATGGCAGGGGGTTGGACTGGATGGCCCCTGGGGTCTCTTCCAACTCTACATTTCTATGATTCTATGATTCTATGTTCAGCTTGGTGAAGAGAAGATTGAGGGGTGTCATGACCACACTCCTTAAATACATCAAAGGCTGCCACAAAGAGGAGGGTGTGGGCTTGTTCTCTGCTGTCTCTAGATCTAATGGTTTGAAGTTACAGAAGGGCAGATTTCAACTGAACATTAGAAGGAACTTCTTGACAGTGAGAGCAGTTCAGCAATGGAACCAATTGTCTAGAGAGGTGGTAGGGTCTCCTTCTCTGGATATCTTCAAAAAGAGACTGGGCAGCTACCTGCTGGGGCAGCTTTAGCTGGAGATCCTGCACTGAGAAGGGGGTTGACTAGATGGTCCATAGGGCCCCATCCAGCTATATGATTCTACGTATTTTTATGCACAAGTTTCAATTGTTTCAATTGTATATGTTGGGGGGGTGTTTTGTTTTATTTTGTTGCAACGTATACTCAGGGCTTATAATTGCATGAATTTCCCATAACAGATTGTGTTCAAGTCAGTATTGTGTGCGTGTATATGTTTATAAGGTGAATACATTCTTATGTATTGTATGTGTGCCTTATCAGAAACAAACATGATTTTATCCATCCTTAATCTCACATTGTGGCACAGACTGTAGCCGTTTTGCTTGCTCAGTCTGTTGTTCAGGAAATGTTCCTGCAGCAATAGAATCAATATTTTTTTTTTGTAGGCCTGAATATCCTAATGGCCCCAGATCCCATCTGATCTTGGAAGCTAAGCAGGGTCAGCCCTGGTTAAGTACTTGGATGGAAGCCTGCCAACAAATACCACGTGCTGGAGGCTATATTTCAGAGGAAGGAACTGGAAGAACCACTTCAGAGTATTTCTTGTCTAAGAAAGCCCTGTTAAATTCATGGGGTTGCCATAAGTCCACATACTTGTGCACACACAGGCTTTTCTCAAAACCTTGAAAAGTTTGAAAAGGTGAAAAAACAAACCAACCCATTTTTAGAAAATCAGATTTTTTTTTTCATTTTGGGAGTCCCCTGGGTCCCTGGCATTTGCCCACTCCTACTTAATATGCTGGGGTAGCACCTACATGCTTGAGAGAATGGCACATTTAATGACAAGTGCTACTCAGCCCCTGATGTCTTTTCTGCATATGTATTTTGTTGGTTGAGCACCAGCACCTTGTCTGTATGCCTCTTGTTTTGAAGTAAGGGTGTATGAGTAAGGGTCTCATGGGGAGCAGTGAAAGATCCTGGATAGTGGTATTCTAAGGTATCTGCGTCCGTTGTGTTTGAGATCCATGATTGTTTCAAAATAGTTGATTTTATCCTTGATTGTAGCAAAGCCAAAGGATTCTAAGCTCCGTATCAGGCACCTTCTGTATGAATTCTATTAAAATATGGACCAAATGGTAGGCAATCTTTCCAGATGTGCAGGCAAGCCACTACAGAAAAAGAGCTTGGGGTGGGTGAAGGTCTGACTGGTGTTGAAGTCATGAGGTTCACATTGTCAGAATCTTACGATGGAATGGAGATAGAGCCACAGTCTTAACATAGGCCATTTCCACACAAGACTGTTATAGCACTATGATTCCACTTGCAACATCCTATGGAATCCTGGGGTTTGCAGTTTCGGGAGGGGCCAGATGGCCCCTCCCGAAACTGCAAACCCCAGGATTCCATAGGATGTTACAAGTGGAATCATAGTGCTATAACAGTCTAGTGTGGAAATGGTCATGAATGAGGTTCTGCAGTTATCATACAGGTTTTAGCTGAGGAATATTACTGTTTTGATCCCATTGTGTAGTGCTGGGCAGTAAAGTTTATCAACTCAGCATACCATTATGGGAATGAAATCCTGCCATTAGTCATCCTTAGCCAAACTATGCTGGTCCACTGAGGAGTGGAGGGAGCCCCACCTGCTTTCCAATTCAGATGAGTAATCAGGTTTCTGACAGGAGCTGGCTTTGCTGCCCCTTCACCTTTTCTAATGGGGAAATATCAGGAGGAGGTGAAGCTCTAAGCTGGCCATGTCCCTCTCTCACCATGCCTGGTATGGAAGGGGAAGGCATGAGCTACGTCCTGGGATGTCTTAGCTTGCTCGTTGCCTTCCCAAATCACCCTGGACCCTTGGTAATGATAGTGGATAGGGAAACACCTGAGGCAGCATCTTGAAGAACGGTATCTGTAGGAGTCAGTTTAGTTGGGAGTGTGTTTCTCCTGTCTCTCATCTTCCTGGATGGAATTATAGTGAGGAATGGGCAAAGTTCTGCTAATCTGTACACTGAGGAAATGCAGGTTTGGTCTGAGGCTAGCTCCTGCCTCTTCTTCTCTGGTTGGGGAGGGATGAAGGGGAAGTCAAACTCAATGGACTGTGGCTTCAAAGAGTGCTCCTTCAGACTGCCACTCTTATTTTGCAAGTAGGGCTTTCCAGCATGAGGAAGGCCCACCAGAGACATCCTGTCTCTGTTCCAGGGTGAATTATCTAGATCCATTTAAATCTGCTTTCAGGCCTGGTAATAGGATGGAGATAGCTTAGGTCACCTTGGTGCATGAACTGTGCCAGGAACTGGACAGGAGGGGTTTATCCCTGCTGGTTCTGCTGAAGCTCTCAGTAGCCTTTGATACCACTGACCATGGTATCTACCTGGACCCTTGTGTTGGGTGATGTGGAGTCTCTAAGGCTTTGGAACTTCCTTCCTAGGGAAGCTAAGATGGTTTCCTCCTTGCTTCCTTCTATCAGCAAGTGAAAACTTTTCTGTTTCAAGAGGCTTTATAATAGCGTGCTGGTTTGCTGATCTTAATGTATCTTAAAACTTCTAATGGATTCATTTTAATAGGTTTTAATTTAGTACATAATTTAAGTGCATTTTAATAATAATATATTTTATTTTTTTATTTGTGAGTTTTAAGTGTTTTAACTGTGACTTAACTTTTCTAAGCTTTCTTGAGTCCCAGTATTGGGGAAAAGGCAGGATATAAATGAATACATTGTTGTTGCAGCTGCTTCTGCTGCTGGTGTTCTTAAATGAAATATGGGTAGAACAGGGCCAAGTGTTGGATGTTTCCCATCAATACCGTAAGGTGTGTACACTACACCTCTGTAACACATCTCAATATTTCTATGTTCAGCAGGCCCACATGTAGACATGCAAGTCTGTATACTCATGCAAAGTGGCTCAGTCAGTCCCTTCTCTTCTGCTGGGGTGTGTATGCTGTGCTGATACTGAGAGAGAATGTTACCAGTAAAAAGGGTGGGTGCACACATTTCTTACCATGGAATTTAACTTCAGATAAATTATTCTCACAATAATTGGACCCTGTCAATTGGGGGATGGAGGGGGGATGGTTTTAAAAGCCTTCTTGTGTTTGTGCTGTCAGAGCCTAATTTCTCAGTGGAAGGACAGCAGCTGTTCAGTGATTGAAACATGAAGAAAGATGTGGTGGAATCAGATAAGAATCACTTCCAAAGCAGCTTTACCTCCACATTTGCTTGCCTTTGTAATAATACTAGCAGTTAAGGAATGCTGAAACTGAGCTTTATGCTTGATTTAAATCGTAATCTCATAAGATATATTCAGCTCTACCTTTAAGATGCTTGAGTTTCCTTTTTTGCTCAGCATGCAACAAAATGCTTCTGTAGCATTGCAAACTAAAATTATAATCAAGGGAGACATCTTCTGACCTTTGATAGTTGTACTATAGGGGCTCTAATTGTCATCCCTTATTATTATAATTTGCCTTTTTGATGGCTTATGAGGCTTTCCCCCGATTTTCCCCCTTTTTATCTGAAGTGATTTGTAGCTGAACAGCATTATTTGCTTTTATCTTCATTTCCAAAGCTGTACTTGTAAGACTACATTCAGCAGTAGATTAATCTTCAAATAGCTTGGTTCAGTTTTCACAGCTGCTGCCAAGTAGGCCTTCCTTTGCAACCGATTTCATAGTTTGTGGTAATTTAAACTTAACAATTCCTTGTGGCAAGGTTGTTTCTGCATTTCAAATTTGAGCATTTTTATAGGACTGTCACTGATACATATTGTTATAAGCAGGAACTATCAACATGGAAACATATGAGAAAATTTCTGTTTCGGTGTTCAGAAGTCTATTTTGAAAATTAATCCACATGCTTAAGCAATGCTGAAGCAAAGTCAGGAAAAAAACCTGGCTGCCCCATTTTTAATCTCTTTCTTTAGAACAGTATTGTGTTTTAGTTTCTCCTGCTCTTTGTATTCCCCCACACCTTTGTATTGTATTGTATTTTGTATTGTATTGTATTCCCCCATCCCCCCCATACGTATCTTTAGCTTCTCTCATCCATCCAAAAATGATGCAACATGTCCTGCTGTTGGAAACAAGAATAAATGTGCTGCCCATTCTGGTCCCATAATGCTTCACTCTGTGGAAGGAAAGAATGTATGTATAGGTCTAGTTTCTCCAAAGAGTCATGCTGAACTCCTTCTGTGGTGATATTTGCTACAGTATGAGATTGGTGGCACAGTTCGCTGGGCAGGTTGGTGAATGGCTCTTCCTCCTTGGCTGGAGGAGTTTCACTCAACCTCATTCAAGGGCTTGCCCTGCCTGTCTTGCCTTTCTTCCAAGAACACATTTCTTTAAAAATAATTTCCACTCAACAAGGTTCTGTCACATCATCTCAACTGCAAGATGTGTGTGTGTCACAAGATGGTGGCTTTGCAGACCGATTCACTGACTGCCTGGACAAGAAAATGCAGAGGGCAGTTTCAAAACACATTTTTACATCCCTCGGCATTTCTACTATACTATAAGGACAAGGGCTGGTTAAGAAAATGCAAGCAAGTAAAAGATAGAATTGTGGCTTGGAGTGGCTTTAGGGAAGGGATGAAAATGTGGAATTTTTTGAAAGGGAAGAAGAATTTCTTTTCTTTTTTTCTTTTGAAAATCATGGTTTTCAAAACAGATGCTGTGCTGAGACTTGTCAGGAAATTGGTGGGGTGATGCTTAATTTTCAGAGAGAGATCTTCAGGGAATTCAAGCTTATATGAAACAATGTGGTCTGTATTATTAGGCCTTTCCTTTTTCCTTAATTCTGTAGAAGGGGCAGGCCCAGTTCTATATATGTTTATTTGGCAATATGTTCTGCTGTATTCATAGGGACTGAACTACTTATTAATATACCCTGGATTGTAGCCTTAGGCTGGAATTCCTTAAGGGACTTATGTCTTCATAAGTGGAGTAGGGTCTTCAAGAAGCAGAAAATGTCCATGTTCAGCAAGGAGCTGCCATGCTGTTACTACGTAGGAGAACCAGCAAAAGGACCATTGTACAACAGGACTGATGCAGACTGGGCACCAGTGCACACTTGATGTTCATCCAGATGCTGGCTATGGAGTGCCAGTGCACATCGGTAGAGCCCAGTGTGCATTGGGACACTCTTGCTGGTACCCTGATATGTCTCTTTGCAATTCACTAGGAGGTTTCCTTAGCACCTCTGCTACATAGCTAAGGCCATTTCCACACTAGGCTGATTATAGCGCTATGATTCCATTTTCAACATCCTGTGGAATCCTGGGGTTTGCAGTTTCGGACAGCCCCTCCCAAAACTGCAAACCCCAGGATTCCATAGGATGTTGAAAGTGGAATCATAGCACTATTAACAGCCTAGTGTGGAAATGGCCTAAGCATATAGTATTGCCGTCACTGATTAATTATTATTGTGTACCTTCAAGTTGTTTCTGACTTATTATGACCCTAAGGGGACCCTATACTTTTTTTTTCTTTCTAAGCAAGATTTCTTCAGAGAGGGGTTGCCACTGCCTCCTTCTGAGACTGAGAGAGTATACCTTGCCCAAGGCCACCCAATGGATTTCCAACTGAGGATTCAAACCCTGAAGCCCAAGTCCAGCACTCAGACCTCTACACTGTGCCAGCTCACTGATTAATTATTAGCCTGATGGTAATGTTGAAATTATCCTGTATACTCACACACATAAGAGAGTAGGAATTAGCGTTGGTAATTTGTTTCAGTTACAATGCCCATTGACTGAAAAGCCAAATTTGATTTTAAGGGAAAATTGCTCAGTATGTTTCCCACCCCCCCCCGCCCATGCGAAACAAAGATTTTAAACTGCACTCTAACAGAAATGTGATATCTTAACTGAATGGGTTACTTGCTGCTCTTCCTCCTAATGACAATTTATGAAGATGGTTTAATCTTACAGTGTTAGTGAATGCTCCACTGACAGGTTCTCATATGAACAGATTAAGCTCTCATTTTAGACATTTTTATCGTACTGATTCATTCCTTTGGAAGAATGTTAGCTTTTACATTTTTAGAAGTGATTCCAAATAGCTTGACCAGATTACATCTTTCATTTCAATTGTAACTAGGGTTATGTTGCAGTGGAGACTGACAATTACATAATTTCAGACAGTACAGGAGAAAGCACATGGGTTGATCCTAAAAGAAAGAGGGGCTGTACGTTTAAACATTAGCTGAAAGGCAACTTTTGTATGATGCCTCTGAAAAATATATCTGTTAAACTATGAAAAATATTTATGATTAATATTGTGGGGAAAGTAAAGGCATCCAGGCCCTCTCTACGTCAGACATACTTTACTGTGTCTATTTTGTTCATTAGTGCACCCTTGGTTGCAAACAATGGTGACTGTTATGCATCAGCTACTTAGTTAAGTATACCTAACTACCTTTCCTCACCTGACCTCCCCCCAAACCTGTTGGAAAAATCATTCACCTGTGCCGGGTCATCAGCAGAATGGACTTCCTTCACCCCATGCAGCTATTAGGCAGAAAAGTAGGTTGTTGGGGGGCGTTATGATTGTGGCAATTCATTCATCCTGGATGTACTCATCCATAACTGTTCCATATTCATAATTATAACACTATTGCCATGATCTTAATTCTCTACACAGCCTACTTAATAGGGCATCATCTACATGGGGAAAAAGAGATCCCTTCTGCCGGCAGTTGGAGCACGGGTGAATGACATTTCCTTCAGGTTTGGGAAAATCAGGCCTGGTGACATTTGTTAGTTGAGTACACTGATATAGAATGCTGGCCAATGTTTTAAAAGATGCTAGAAACATTTTTATCAATTGTATTTGAGGCAGATTGTTGTTGATACTATGATGAAAAATCTACGATTTGGTATCTTGTGCTGGGGATAAGATTTACGCTGGGAGAATCTTGAAAGTTCACCTTTTGTCTAAAATCTCAACAATGGTGGAATTTGTTCACTTTCCTTGTTTGAGGACAAGGTGACTGATCAGGAGTTTTGGTCCATGAAAACGTCCACCCAAGGGATGCAATCACTGTGAAAAAAAGTAAATGTCATGTTTTTCATTCAGATGGAAAATAAAGTACCAAGATCATAATGCCATTATTCAAAGCGATGGTATTATCACACCTGCTGGAATATTGTGTACTATTACAGTCGCTGCACCCCAGAAACTGTATTGTAGAGCTGGAAAAGGTGTAGAGAAGGGCAATGAAATTGATTAAACAGCTGATGCAGTTTTCTTAAGTGGAAAGGTTGTAGCTATGAATGTGGGAATTTCTCAGGCTCAGTTTCATTGAGGTTTTCTGTTTTCAGTCACTAAGTTCATTTAGACTGAAGTTCAAGTGCAGAAATATGTATCTATTTCCAGGTGCATTTTTTTAAAAACAAATCTTGCATACATTTTTCAGATATATGCATTTTAATACACATTCATCTATTGACTAATGTGTGCTTGTTTGAACTTCTCCTATGTGCATTTTTTTCTTGGTCTGTGACCACAATAAATATTATCACTAGTACTTTTTCCTGCTTGTGGCTTGGTATTAGTCTCTGGTTGTCCACCATGGGAGCAAAATGCTATACTAGATAACACTTTTGGTCTGATAGCTCTTGTTTATTTAGTGTCTGCATCCTGGTTCTGGAGACTGGAAGCCTGTGGTGGCAGAGAGACAGATCTGGGTCAAACAGCATTGACTGAGTCACTAAGCTAAGTCAGGCAGTCAGGTCCCAGCAGGTTTAGATAATGTGAATCACAGAAAATCAGAACAATTGAGGTCAAGCAAGGTTGATGCCACTTTTGTTTTGGCAGGTTCGGAGAATCAGGATCACATCTAGGTCCCAGGACACTAAGTGAATTGCTAAAACAAAGAACTTCAGTTGCAAAATCTATGGGACAACTTAGCCTTCTGTGGTTTTATCATTGCTTCTTGCTGAGTGTAGTGCTTAAATATCTATGGATGATGCTTTATTCTCATAGTCCTGCAAAGCTAAAGACAGGAAATGCTGCAGGGAAGTCATCCTCAAAGTCAGAGGAGGACAATCTCCTTAGGCTAGGAAGTAACCTGTGGGGGGTGGTTGTGGGGAGGGCGATGTGAAGATTTCACAGATGAAAACAGAGTGTGTGCCCAAGCAAAATCAAATTATTGCCAAGATGACAAAATAATCAGTGAGGAAGAACCAATAAACTAGGAGAAGCTGCAACAGTTTGCTTTTGCCTAACCCTACTGAGAAAGGCAAGATTCCATCAATTTCTTTCCTCCCTCTGTCTGGCTGGGTTAAACAGAATACAAAATGCTTTGGTACTTTGAACTCAGTTTGCAGCTGAGGACAATGAGGGAAAGTGAGAGGAGGAGAAAGAAACCAGGACATTTTAGAGCAGAAAA
The DNA here is from genome assembly GCA_948474755.1 of Ctenosaura bakeri. NCBI lineage: Eukaryota > Metazoa > Chordata > Lepidosauria > Squamata > Iguanidae > Ctenosaura > Ctenosaura bakeri. The sequence goes on along the minus strand of CAOLHI010002546.1, from coordinate 203,566 downwards.
ACGGTTAATCAGGACTGTCCTTGCCAAATTGGAACAGCTGGGGACTGTGCAACCATATAGTTGCAGATGTCTCTTCTTGTGATTGATTTACATATTTATATAACCAGGAAAAATTTGCTTTGTATATTATCTTTCTTTCTTTAGTCTGGAAATATATTATGGCCAGAATCCAAATTTTAAATGCAGCTCTTCTTGTGCATGCTATTTGTCCCTGGTTATAAGTTTTATTTGCATACTGTATAGTATTTTCTACAGAATGAAATTTTCATACAAAAGTCCCAGAATGTAGTAAACCAACAAATAAAATGTTGTGACAGATGACTATTTTTTAAGACATCCTTTTTCACTGATGACAAGAGAATTTGCATGTTTTCTTTACATCCCTACAAACATGATGTAAAATGATGTGAGAACACAACAAATTTAGAAGCTACATGAGGCATTACTTGCTTCATAGTATATATGCACTAACTTGCCTGCACTTAGTCTAAAATTTTAAAAAGGGACTCTCACAGTACTTTGTTCTCTTTAATTTAATTTGGCAGGAAGCTTATGAAAACAAATAAAAAAGCCAGAATAGTTTTTTTTTTTTTTAAAGAGATAACCTTCTACACTACAGTCTTACACCTGTCTATATTTACACTTCAGTCCCACGGAGTTTAATGGCACTTCCAAATAATGGAGCAGCATTGTGCCATAACTTAGTTGTAATCTTAGTTGCAGTAAAATTATAAAGGAGCCATAATAAATACAATTAAGGAGGATCCACAAACATTTTAACATTTGTTGAAATACCTTTTTTTTAAAAAAATTACAGTTGGCCCTCCACGTTTGCAAGTTTGACTTTCACGGATATGATTATTTGCAAATTTCTCCAACCCCTACTACCCCACCTCAGGCTATTCTGTTTTGGAGGGAGTTTCCCTCTTAGCAGCTCTGACCTGGCCATGTAGCCCTTAAAAACCCACTCCTGGTCCTCTACCTCCTCCACCCACCATGGCCTGGCCTGCTTAGGATGTCTCACAGCCCAAGTTCTCAGCACCACAAACCCTTTGCCGATGCCCCTGACGGCAAAGAAAGGAGATGGGTGTGAGAGAGGAAGTACAAGGCAACCATGCTGACCCACCCCCTTTCCCTCTCTTTTCCTTGACCTGGGCCACTTCTGCACTACACTCTTATAGCACAATGATTCCACTGTCAACATTTTATGGAATCCTGGGGTTTGCAGTTTGAGGAGGGGCCAGCTGGCCCCTCCCCAGACTGCAAACCCCAGGATTCCATAGGATGTTGACAGTGGAATCATCACGCTATAAGAGCTTAGTGCGGAAGTGGCCTCGGTCTGGACCCTGGGTGCCTGTTCGCCCCACCGTGCCTCAGCCCCCTTACCACAGAGACACACATAGACATTTTGATATTGGCAGGGGTGCCTCTAACCATTGCGAATGTGGAGGGTGGGATGTAATATGTATGTAAACCTCCCATTTAGCTTTTGATACTTGCAGAAGTTGTTTCTAAAAAAGCTATTGGCCATAGCTCTTGTTTGTTTTAATACTTGAGGGTTTTTGACATTTTAAACACTGGTTTTCTTAAGAAGATTTATTGAATCTGATAATACATTTAAGTCAGTATTCCGTAGCCCACCTCTTTGATCTGTGTTGGGCCACAGTTCCTATCATGACCAGAGAGTACACACAAATGTAGAGTCAGCATGATGTAGCGGTCTGAGTATTGGACTATGACCCAGGAAACCAGGGTGCAATTCCCTGTTTGACCATGGAAACCCACTGGGTGACTTGGGCAAGCCACATGGCCCCAGAAAACCTCATAAAACATTTGACTTAAGAGTTGCCATAAGTTGGAAATGACTTGAAGGCACATAACCACCGCATACAGATGTGTTGCTACTCTGGTTGATGAGGACTTTAGTCAAACAGACCTGGAAGGTCAGAGAAGGCTGTCTTGAGCATTGCAGATTACATTTTGACATATATCCAAATTCTAACTTGTGTGGTTTAGAAATGGGATACTATATTGCAGTGCATGGACAAAAAGGCATGTTACACCCTTTTAGCATATCTGACTTTGAGGGTTTGCTAGATGAGAGACTGCTTGGAGAGCAAATGTAAGCTCTCCTGGGAGGAGGAGCAGGCACAAGAATGATAAATAAATAACATAACAAGGATATGACAACTGCGCCACAGGCAAACACACTGATGGAAATAGTTGAGACTGGATTGTCAGTGTCTGCACTTGAGAAGGAATAACACACAAGACAGCTCTTTGAACAGTTAACTTCTACTTAGTAAGAGATAAACATTCCAAAAGGAATTACTTGCTTTTAATTCAAGGATTTGTAATATGAAAGAGCTTGCTTAAATGAAATACTTCTATCAGATACAGGTGTGAAATGAATGTTTTTAACTCCCTCTTGCCAAAACTTGGGTTGTACCTAATATGCAGAAATCCTCAACAACTTGGCATTATCTTGACAACCTGAGCATGACTCCCTATCTTGCATGTCTCCTGGATAAAAGTATAAAGAGGAAGAGTGGGTTGATTTCAGCTCCTAGGTCCCTCCCACCTCCACTGTGTGACTGATATGCTCAGACACCACCACGCTTTTTATCTCAGCTTCCTGATGGAGTGATGTTTGTTATCCTGAATGCCAGAAAGGCAGCTACAGAACAACAAACTCTCTAATAAGGAGGAAATGTTCTGACTAATCTCTAGAAAATTAGATAACGCTGAAAAATGCTTCTGTTTCAGTGATAACATTTCAAACCTTATGTTCAAAGAAACAAGGCCTAATTCCTCATGGAAAGTTCTACTGGCCTTCCTTATTACTTGTCCATGCTGGTGTCTTTTGGTTCAAGGTGGCATGGAACAAAAATAGGTTTGTGACCAATCTGAATGATTGCATTTCTTATAGTGGTAGCTGACAACTTCCATATCAGTGGGGCAATTAAACTGCACATGTTTTATTTCAAACTCTAAAGGAGATGTCCAGGCAGCAAAACCTATTTGGGGAATAAGTTTCAGTACCTTGGATAAGTCCTTCAAAGGTCAGATGAAAACCTAGAGCAGATTCTTAGTCCAACCCTGCATGTAAGTTACCAGCTGCCACTGATTTCTTACTTCTTGTCTGTACTGTACTCTGGTTGCTTTACTGGCCTTTTCAAACTATATCATTTTTGTTTTAAATCAGGACTGTAGCAGGACTATTGTATTCCTAACCTCTGATGTCTTCCCTCTGAAAACCGTTCCCCAAAGTTTATACCTAGTCGCAATTTAAAGGGCAAATAGCAGCTTCAGGGGAAGATTTCCAGAGAAAATAGCAGAAGGAAATGGGTTACGTCCCTCTGCCACCTACTGTATTACGGTTCCAATCAGGATCCCCTAGCCACTTTTTCTAAAGAAAGACACAAGCAACTGCTTCTAATGGAACACTGTTGGAGCTCATGCAACATTCAGATTATTCATAGTATTTAAGATATGGATCACTGCCCACTGCGCTCCCTTACTTTCCTTTCTGCCTTAGAGCAGAAAAATGCATTAGTGCAGACAGAAGTACCTCTTTCAAATTATTGGAGAGCAACTGCAGCCTTTCAGACTTTTTGCCCACAGCTCCCACCAGACCTAGCCAACATATTATCTGATCAGTTATGAGAGTTGCAGACCAAAAAGTTTAGAGGGACATAGTTTTCTTGCTTTGAATGGATTGCCTTACATTCTCTGACCAATTCCTCTGCTCTCATTTATGTAGAAGAGACATAGTGGAGCTGAGGACCTCTGAAGATGTTCCCAAAGCAACATGATGAAGAAAAGATAAAGTTCCTCTGTCTTGGGTGCAGCAGAGATGCATGAGAGGCAGCAACTTACTTGGCAATCTCTGCTTCTCAAAGGTTGCTTTGAATCACAGTCCTTAAAAGTATACCTTATTCCCTTTATTTAGCCTGGGGTTCTCCAGAGCCAGCTTATTGGAATGAGCCCTTTTCTTTTCTAGTAGAAGAAATGCAAAGTTCACAAGGTTGGCATAGAAAGTATGGACAGGCTGTCGATAAACAGATTGGTTAAAGGATTCCAAATTGCTGCCCCTAATCAGTGCAGAAAATAATAGTGTAGCACACAAGAAAATATAGTTAATGATTAGGCTGAGCCATTAATGCTTCATAATACCTTCACAGTATTTTTGTATAAAACAAATCCAAAGAACAGAGACTGTGTTCTTCCTTTCTTGTTTACTAGGTATTTGATTGATAATTACAAAAGAAAACAAGAACAATAATGTCTTTATTTACAATATTTACTAATACTGAATTCCAACTTAAATTCCAGTAACCAAAATTTATGAGACCATGTTTCCATGACCTAGTGGGGTCAGGTCAGGCACTGTGCACAGATGTACTGTGTTTCTTTCTGTATTAAAATGTTGATATGGAGAGATGTTCAGAACTAGGGGCAGGACAATTATGTAAACTGATACAGAGAAGGAGGTTAGTGTTACAGTGGGACGACATGTATGTACCTGCTCATTAGTATTAAAATATTTGCTTTGTCTTAAAATGATGAAAAAAGATCACAGTATAAATGCAAAATAAGTGTGAAGCTGAGTCTTTGTGTAGCTAATACTGTGCCTAGAGTAGAGGTTTATTGCTAATTCATAACCTCCTGCTAAATGGCATTTACAATGGAAACACTGATTCTGCCTTTATTGTAGCCATGGAAATGGTGAGGCATTTATAAGGATCTGGTTACATTCTGTCTGTTGACCACAACATCAGGGAGGAGTGAGAATTTTGTTCTGTTTAATTTGATGCAAGCCTCCCTGATCTGCACTCCAAAATCCAAACTTTTAAAAAAATTATGATCAAGTTCAACACTGAAAAAAAAAGTATCAAAAATACTTACATTATTGTCAGTGACGATAGGATAAAATGAGAACCCTGGTGGTGCAGTGGTTAAATGCCAGTACTGCAAGTCACAAGGTTGTGAGTTTGATCCTGCTGGGCTCCAAGGTTGACTCAGCCTTCCATCCTTCCGCAGGTCGGTAAAATGAGTACCCAGCTTGTTGGGGGCATGTATAGAAATGTATCGAAATACATGCTATTTGTAAGTTGTTCGCCACCTCGATCCATATGGAGAGGCGGGATACAAATTAAAAAAAAAAGAACAACTGAAGTATCAGCAGTAGAGATCCATCCTTTCAGTTTTCAGTAAGTAAGTTTCCTAGCACATTATATTAAGTAGGAATGTAAATTTTCATTTCTTTCTAGCAAATGAGAATGAAAAAATTAAATGACTTTTTCCCCACTGGGTGAGATTACAAAAGTTTTAGGGTGTCATTGATTATTATTTTTTTCATTTTGCAAAATCAATGCTTTTATGCATTTTGAGATTTTGTGTGAAAATTTCATAGAGGTTTTTTTATTTGTAGACTTCTTGCTGTGTACAGAACACAATATTTTTACACAAAGAAATAAAGTTTCTTTTTGCATGAAAATCAACTTTATTGCTGTTGTTGTTACACTGCTCCTTTCACTCTTCACTGGAGTGAAAAAACTCAGTAGGATTGACATTTTTTTTTGGTCAGGCTACCATGATTAATCTTGAGAAAGAAATATTTGCAAATGTTCTTTACATCCATTGTACTTATAGTGATGCTACTTCTGACATTGGAAGTAATGTGTGACCATTGTGGCCAGAAGCTTTTGATAACCCTATCCTCTATAAATTTGACTAATCTTGCTTCAAAACCTTTCAAATTGGTGTCCATCATTTCATCTTGTGGAATACCTTCCTCTAGAAACTTGTGTGTTTGTGTGTACCTGTGTCTTCAAGTTGCCTGTCAACTTATGGTGACTGTGTGAATTTCATTGGGTTTTCTTAGGCAAGGAATATATGGAGGTGGTTTTACCAGTTCCTTCCTCAGAGATATAGCCTACAGCACTTGATATTCATTGATGGTCTCCCATCTAAATGCTAACCGTGGCTAACTCTCTTATATTCCAAGTTCAGACAGGATCTGGTGCCTTTAGGATAGTTATTTCTATGTAATCACCTTTTGTCAGCTGGTAAAGATTTTTTGTTTCAATAGGTTTTTGCCCTGCCAGGTAAATAATGTTTTTGTCTGAACTTTGTTTTTTAAAAGGTAATTCGAAATGACTTTGCTATATTCTGTTGGTGTAGTTATTCTGATAGTATTGTGATTTTTCTTCATGTGAGGTACCCGGAATTATGTGTATGTAATAGCTGGTTGTGAGAAACATGTCCCATCTCTTTCAATTACACTTGACTTTGGAATGGAACAGTGATTGTAGTTGCATAAGGATATCCTTCTTTTAACATGTCCATGTAAGAGTCATTGTACTAAAAATTAGTTTAGTCATGACCCATTACTACTAAAGAAATGTCTGTACAGAACTGAAACTGAAACAAGAAGATATATTTGGGAGTGCTACCAAAAATCTAAATAGCAGTTAGAATATTAAAAGCTGGAGTAGATGCTGGATGTTATGACGTCTAGACCTTTCTTGGAGGTTTAATCTGCTCCAGGTGAGATTTGTCACTCAAAATTTCATGGAGTTATAACTTCCTACCTTTAACCCACTTCTCTTTATGCTCTGCTGCAATAATTTGAAGCCATGTGTAATGCTTGACCAGTGCATGCTGATAATCATTGGACCATTTTGAATTGGCCTTTGTATATTTTGTTATACAACAGAGCTTTTCAGAGTATTCTGCACAGCATTTCCATAGCTGGCAGTCTGTCTCTAGAAGTCAGGGTTTTAATAAATTATAATTTCTTGCATTCATCGTGTCCCTCAAATATATTTCTGTTTCTTATAATTCTGCTGTTACAGATCTTGTAGTGCTGTGATTTGTTTGCCATGTTACTCAGCCTCCGCTTTTCTGTAGAACATTTGTTTATTATTTGTCCATGATTTTTACATAACTAAGAAGGACATAACAGAAGTAAATAACCCAATCCTAAATAAATAATTGTTTTTGCAAATGCTTTTAATAATTCCACTTAGTCTTAAACATAAGCAGCAAATAGAGATATTTTGTCTTCAATATCAACAGAAGATTCCTTTTTCTTAGCACTGCTTGCTTCCTTTAAACAATTTGACATGATAGATGAAATATAAAATTACTACAGTTGGCCCTCCACTGGGTTCAGCACTCATTTGATTTGATTATTCATGGATTATTTGTTTGTTTTTAAAAAAATTATTTTATTTTATTTTTTAAAAATTCTTACTCTATAAGTCCCTGCCCTGGAAAAACTTACATTCTCTCTGGGAATCTCTAGGTCTCCCAGAATGACTAATAGTCCACTTCCACCAAAAGTGGATCATAGAGTCACCTTGGATGACTTAGAGATTCCTAGAGAGAACACTTCTCTAGGCATTGCTAGGTCCTCCAGCATGACTCTGTGACCCACTTCTGCCAGAAGGTGACCATAGAACTGAGCTGGAGGACCCAGAGACTGCTAGGGAAGTGTTCTCAGGTAAGAAAAATAGCATTTGTGATTTTGATTTTCCTTTTATTTGCATTTTTCCACTTTTTTGCCCCCCAGCCCCTACAAAAGTAGAAGGCTCGTTGTATATGCATTTCTGCATATACAAAAGCACCGGGAGCCGATGAGAATAATGCCTTTAAGGTTAGCATTCTCAATTCAGGTGTCTCCAGATCCTTTGTGCTATAACTACCACAAGCCTCAACCAGCATTACGAATGGTCAGGGGTGGTGAGAATTTTGTTAAAAACATCTGAAGAGTCTGGTTTGGCGAAATCTGCTTTAAAGTGCTGTTTATGAAATATCAAGTTTTCAGTGTCCAGATGTACTCTTCCTGCTGCTACTTCTCCAGTGAGTAAGAAGAATGACTATGGTAACAGAACAGCTGCTGTCTGTTCCAACAGCAGGAGGAGATTGGAGTGTATCAGTGCTTTACTCATATTTGAAATGGCATTAGGATTATTGTGTGAGGTTGCAGAACATGGCTCCAGTAAATATCAACACTGGTTGAAATTTTTCCAATTTTGATCTGTCTCTTTATCTGCCAGCATAATTGGATACATGCTTACAAGGAAATAAATTCCATTGAGGTTACTGGTGCTTACTCCTAAGCAAATAAGCTTAGGAGTACAGTTTGCAAGCTGGAAAGAGCTACATAGTCTTTTAATGTTAGATTATTTTTTTTAAATGATTAGTTGCCTTTATACTTCTGAGCTTGCAGTAGTGCTTAGTTACAATTACAGTTACCTTTTAAAAACAGTTGTATTTTACTTGCCACTTTCAAAATAATAATTCAATAGCCACTTCTTTAAAAAACAACAACTGTGAATGCCATAAGCCATTGTCCAATCTACATTTAGGCTTGCCTTCACAATAGAACACAAGGCAGTAGAAGATGGCATGGCATGAGCCAGCACTTGAACAAGGTGATGTCTCTCCTCCAATGTTTGGTGAGTCTATACTCCCAGAACTATAGAAGTAACTAAAAAGTTACAATTGTACTGCTAAGGAGTAATGTTAAGTTACAACTATAATATTCTGTAGTCGTACCTTAATTATTAATGGGGGAAGGAACTAATAATAAATAACATGTTATTTGTGTCTCGTTGCTTCCAAGCTCTGAAATATATGACATAATTTCTGAGGTCATTTTACTTCTCTGCACTCTAGGCAGGCATCGTGAAGGCTCTCTCATGATTTTGTCACTAGGAGTAGCCATTAAGGTAATCAGATTATGTGTGGATGTATATCTGTGATTTGAGTTTTAAAATGTCAGTATGAAAAATAACACAAGGACTAAAAGAAAGGAAAATGGGGTGTCAGCCAAGCTACTAACATCTGGTCACATTTCTTGGTGACAATCTCCATTGATGGCAGATTCTCTGTGGTTTGTCTGAGGATGCAGAAGCAATAAATGTTGCAAAATTAAATACTGTTGTGGTGGTCAGTGATGCTTGTTGGGTGGCCAGACAGTTTTGTGGCATTCTTTCATGATATTGAAGATCCAGAGTGTGAATTATTGTCATCACACTTGGCTGAAAGCATGAAAAGTCCCTTTCTTAAATAGTGTGTGCTGTGGCTGTAGTTTGTTAAAAAGTTATCTAAAGTAATTCCATGTGTACAATGAAAATAGTATCTGGGGGACTAAAACTTCTTATGATACATTTCATTGCAGGTGTTGATGTGTGTGTGTGTGTGTGTGTGTGCAAAGTCCTTTGCAAGCCATTTTTTTGGCCCTTCCCTTCCTTCCTTCATATCCATCCTGGATTCCTCCTTCCTTCATGCAATGGAGGACAAAGGTCTGTGGTGGGAATGCTTTTCATAGAATCATACAGCTATAGATTTGGAAGGAGTTCCAAGGAGCTTCTAGTTCGGTTCCCTGACTTGCAGAAATCCACAGCTAAGGCACCTTCTGGGAGATAGCCATACAACCTCTGTTGAAAAAATTCCAATGAAGGAGAGCCCAATCAATTTAAGTAGTCTGTTCCACTCTCAGACAGCTTTTACTGTCAAGATGTGCTTCCTAAAGTTTAGTTGGAATCTTCTTTTTTGCAATTTGAATCCATTGGTTTTGCTCCTATCCTCTAGAGCAAGTTGTTTCATCTTTTACATGACATCCCTTTAGCTATTGAAAATGTATGTCATATCACCTCTCAGTCTTCTCTTCTCTGTGAGAAACATACCCAGTTCCCATAAATGTTTTTGTAGGGCCTGGCTTCCAGATTTTTAATCATCTTTGCTCCCCTCCTCTAGATACACTTCCAGCTTGTCAATATCCTTCTTAAAGGATGGTGTCCAAATGTGAACACAGCAATACAGGTGAGGTCTGAGCACAGCAGAATATATAAAGAGTGATACTGTTAATTCCTTTGATCTTGATGCTGTAGTCTTTTAGAGGCAGCCTAGAATTACACTGGCTTTTGGGGCTGCTGCATCACATCATTGACTCATGTTTAGTTTGTGATTTTCTAAGATCTTTTGATCCTTCTCACAGGTACTACTGTCAAGTCAATTATCAACCATCCTATATTTGTGCATTTCATTTTAGTAGTACTTCCTGTTTATCCCTACTGACATTCATTTTGTTAGTTTTGGTCAGGCTCTTCGGTCATGACAGGGTTTTATCTTACATAAGAAGGCTAGACAAGCAGAGCAGACAACCTGCTGTAGAAGCTGACTCTGCATTACATGGAGAAGCACAAAGGTAGGAGATGGGAACACAGTACAGGAGACTGGGCTAACTAGCACATTACTGTTCTCTGCTTTCATAAACCTGGCTGCTTAATCATCTGAAGAGGGCTTGTGTGTGCATGTAGATGTTCCTGCTGCTGAAGAGACAAACCTCTCTTCAGTTTCTTCAAATAAAATTGCCAAGTCTCAGGCTTGACATCACATCTCAGAGCTTAGTTTTTTAAACCTACAATATAGCCCTCCCTCCACATTTGTGAATCTGACCTTCACAAATTTGATCATTTGCAAGTGTGCATGCCTTCCCCCCCACACCTCCTCCCATTCCCATGCATTTTGCCAAGGCGTGGAGAACTCACACCAAGGAAAAATGGAAAGGAATGGGGGTGGGTGAAATCTCCCATGATCGCTTCTCGGCCTTTTGGCTAAGGTCAAGTGTAGAAAGCTCCCGTGAACCTTCCTTTCCCCCTCCGGAAGTCCCTTCTTCCCATTCCCATGCAAAACGGAAGGGAATGGGGGTGGGAGTGAGGGAAAGCTCATGTGAGCCTTCCTGCCCCCCGGAGCTTTCCTCTTCCCCTTCACATGCAAAATGGAAGGAGATGAGGAGTGGGGGAAGTTTCACACAACTTCCCTGCACTGGGCAAAATGCATAGCCTTTTCTCACCCCCTGTCCCCTTCTATTTTGCATGGAAATGGGAAGTGGGAGCTCCAGAAGGGAATGGGAGGGGGAGTGAAGGGGAGTTATTTGCAGTTTTTCTACTTTTGCAAGAGTTCTTCACCCCAAACTTTGCAAAAGTGGAGGAGCCACTGTACCAATTCTCAACTTTCTAGTTAGTATCAACTAATTATAAAGTTCAAAACATGTATGTGGGGTGCAGGAAGGTGCTAATTTCATGTGTAAATTTATATAAATGCTACAGGTCGATTAATCTATTAATTGGATATTTGTAAAAAAAAAAGTGAGTGATCACTTGATTTTAAAAACAATTGCCAAGTCCAATGCCAGATGTCCAGTGGTAAAACAGGGGGAATTAGCAGGCATGGCAATCTCCCCTTCCCACTGCACCTCCCTATGTACTCCAAAAGTCTCATCTGGAAGAATGGGTAACTGGTTTTCAGGTGGCTGTGAAGGCTTCAGAAGAGGGAAGGGATGGAAGTTCCATTGGGCTGGTGCAGCAATGCCTATGCCACGTTGGCCTGAGTCTCAAGAGCTGATCTTCAAGTGGAATTGGTTGTTCTATTTTCAATTCTCTCTGCTCCATGTACGAGAGAGATGGAAAAAGAGAGAGGGGAGGATCATAGAGTACTACACTTTTTTCAGCAGAAGAGGTAATGAAACAGTTGGAATTTCTATATTCTGTGTTAATGACTTGGGAGACAGGGTGAGTCTGGATTGCTTAATCTGTCAAATAATGTATTTAACTAACTTGCTGCACATTGTGGGTCACTAACCCTGATATTTCCTGCCACTTAGTTTGTAGTGCAGTGATATGTTAGTACAGTCCAGCAGAAAATTTAGCTGGGATTTTCTTTTCCTTTTTAAAAATTCCACAGCTTTTCTAAAAACTTTGGTTTTCACATACCTTGCGGCTTAACAGATGGACATATGATTTCAAGCTACTAACATCAAGGACTGTTTTAGAAGGGGCAAGAATGCAAGCAGAGGATGGAAGGCTGGAATTAATACCTAGAAAGAATTTGACTCTGGCTCATACTTAATTGGCTTTCATTTTCCATGTGTATATACAGGCCTAAATTGAATATTGTGCATTTCTGCATCTGTTTATATTGAGCAAGAAAACCTGCTACAAATGAGATTATTTTAAACATTCTTTAATAAATAAAGTGAACTCAGATGCATGTAGTTGTATACACTCTTCTGAGGTATATGGATGTTTCTTTGCAAATGTAAGTAAGATTGAACTTCTATAACTAGGCCACAGGAATGTTCTCTAAAAGTAACTGAGAGGCATCCATGCAAATTCTTAAATTTAATTCAGTAGTTTAACAAAATAATGTATCCTTAATGCATATTAATACCTTATGTTGCTGACCAAATAGTCACTGGGATAAAACACCAGATTTTTCTGTTTTCTAAACGTAAAGTGTTGTTCATTCTTTCATTTAACCCTTTCATTTCAAAGATCCTATACACTGGCCTGGCATCAGCATCTGGCATGGCTAGGGAAGAGTTTTCCTCCCAACCTGCACAATGGCAGCTGGATGACACCAGTGCCCAAGGCGTATGTAGCTATGTACAGTTGTTGTGCAGTTGCCAGGGCACAGCTGGGGAAATCGTGTTGTGTAAGCAGGTACTGGATACTTCTTTGAGCAGTGACCAAAAGATGTGTGTGTCATGCCAGTGGAGTTAAGCAAGCAGGTTCTGATCTCATATTTGAGACCAGCCTTTAGACTCGTGGATTCATTTCTTTTAGCCCTTGGCTGGATTGCTCAGCAGTAACAAGCTCTTTTTAGAATGATACTATGATTGGCTGTAGAGTCCAGAGGGATTTCAAGATAAAAAAGGTGAGAACAACTGTACCCTGTGAGTCTTCTTTCAGCCCAATCTGCAACTTGTTTCTGCCTGCCACCATTTGCCCTACTACCTTATAAGCTTGTGGATAAGCCAGATTGCCCAAAGGGCATTGCCAGATGTGATGGCTGCTGGTTCCCATGTAGAAATCAAAAGAATATTTGAAAAATGATAGAGAAACATGTTTTTCAAGTATTGACAAACCCTGATGAGAAAACTCCTGGAATGACAAGAATTTTTGCGGTTTTCTGTGCATATTCTATGCAAAATTTGCATGTCATTATGCAGAAAACACAGAAAACAGCAAAATTTTATGCATAAACAATTTTTTTTATGTAAAAATATTATTTCCTGCACGGAAAAGAAAATACTGTAATTGGGAACTTATTCTGCTCAAAATTTGCACTTGGGTGATTTGTATAGAAAACAGCATATTCTATGAAGGAAACGGCATTTTCAGCACAGAAAATACCATTTTTTGTGCAGAAAGTGCTGTTTTCTGCACAAAACAACCATCTGTGGGTTTTGTACAGAATTGTGAAAAGACTTTGAGAATTATCTTGTAGCAGGAGGAAAGTCAATAAAATTACTCATTGCTTTGTTCAGGAAGAAACTTTGTAAAGAATTTCATCCTGCTCTGCTGTCAGTGGGATGTGGAGTCGACTCTAGAATTTTGTCTGAACTTTAAAGGAGACATTGGAGCCTTTTTGGGGGGATAGTTTCAGCACATTGGATAGCTTCTTTAAAGTATGGACTAAAGCCCACCACTGATTCACCTTCCCAATGACATGGAAGTTACTGGGACTCAGTGGGACTTATTTCTTAGTAGACATATATACAGTTGTAATGCTAACAATTTGACAACAGAGCCCTTGAATTCTGTGGATCTGACAATGGAGCAGAATTGCAAAGGATTGTATTGTTTCTTGTGCAGCTGTTTAATTAAATCAGTCTGATTTCTATTGTGGAAATCTAATGAGTAACCAGAGAAGGAAAAATAAAATGAGCCATTAAATCTTCTTGCTTAACACAGACCTCCTGGGTAGTTAATTTTAATTTTTGTACAGTGCATTAATTTTAAATAGGTGGCATCTGGAGTAACATGGGTTTCAGCTAATTTTCTTCCAGGAAAGTCTAGGCTACAGGGGGGATCCGAAAGACAAAGAGCCTCATAAAAGGAGGGCATGGATCTCAGAGGCTCCACTCTATCCAAAGCAGGGCTGACTTCTTGGCAGAAAGTTGGAAGCATGACAGAGCTAGTATTTAGCTCTGTCCTCCACCCATGGTGCTAAGTTTTCTTCTGACCTTCCCCCTAAATCTCTCCCACTGCAAACAGTGGGAGGGAAATGAATTTGACCTGTTATTAAGAATATCTAGATTCTTTGCTGCAGAGCAGGCTGTGGAGCCTATGGATCTAAATCCTTATACTCTTCATCTACCACCAGTTTGCCAACACCCTCCTCCCCTCCCTCATTCTTCTGAGGTTGAACTTTGAAGCAGGCTGCATTGAGGTGGCAAGATTCAGCAGCTTGCATGATTCCTTCAGAGTTCAGACTCAAATGCAGAGCAGATTTAGTGGCTCACCAACATGAAAACTAGCAGCTGCCATTGTCTATGAGGTGTTGGGACTGGGGTTGAGAGCAGGAAGACTGAGATCAGTGAATTGTCAAGGACCTTGTAGGATGGTTTCCTAGTCATTCTGTAGCTCCAAGGATGCATGTTCAGGTCTATGGGACTTCAGCCCAAGAGCACTTAAAAAGTCAGTCCTCTTTCTCCAGCAAACTACTCACTCTGAAAGCAAAGTTGATCCTGTGTTGTGTTGCATGATGTACAAATTACTAAATTGGCTTCTGAGGTGAGACACAGTCCCCAAAATCCCCAGGAAAATGGCAGACCCAACTGAGTATAGGTGCAAAACAATATGCACAAGAACATGCCATCTGTCTTGATTAGCCCATACGTTCTTATGTGATTCTCATAGATATTTCTTTACACTGCATTGGATTACTGGGAAGGGAGTGGTTAGAGTAATAGCAGGCAAGTAATGGTATGCTTGGCTAGTGCAAACTTTTTCTCTGAACTGAAAGAGCAGAACAGAATTGAATTGTTCACTGTTTGAATTCCTGATACTTCAGTGCATTGCAAGTGCACTGAGATGTCCAGAAGACTGGTAATCTAAAAGAGTACGTCACTTTTGAGTAGCTGGAGTCACTGTGGAAATTCATGGAAAAACAATGTTTGCTAGTAATTTTGATTAGACTGTTTTATCGCAGCTATTTTACTCTCTGAAAGCTTTTTTTCTCCTTCCTCTAATTGCTAGTGAGTGTACATTTAAATATGAGAGAGAAAATAATTGTTTGTCCTTGCCCTTCTTTTCTATCATCTTACATATTCGAAGAGGGGAGGGAGGGAGCCTGATTCTCTGAGATTGTCATTATGTTCAGTTTTTAAAAACATAAATTATCAATGCTCAGGAAAAATTAAAAGAGAGACTGACTCATACTGGAGGGAAAAGGCAGCTGGGCTTTTATCTCTGTTAACGTTTACTAAGTCCAGGAGACAGGAACGACGATCAGTTTCCTGCTACCTTTTTAATCAAGAAAAATATATCCTGATTAATTTCTTAAACAGACATGCTTGTTTTAAAAGATCCTGCAGGCTGAATTTCAGGATGATAGTGTATGTTTATGCCATTCTTCATTTGTTTCTTCTCTCATGTTAATTACATTTTCCCATCACATTGGCTTGTTAAATAGCCCCCAGCTTCTTTTGTGGAGCACTGCCTGTGCTCTCGAAGGTTAAGAACTCAATCCTATCCATATCTTGCCATAAGGAATTGTTTTAATGGTCTGTGTGAAGACATCTTGGGGAGCTCTTGTAAAAGCTGAGAGTCAGTCGCCTTCTCTGAAGACAGACCCTTCTCCCTGTCCTCAAAGAGGAAAAACTTTAAAAGGCTGTGGCTTCTGGGACAGCCTCTCGGGATTCATGAGATGTGCCCTTTGACAGTGGAAGAAGTATATAGTAGCCAGTGAGAGCCACAGACCCATTCTCCACAAGTTCATCATGATGAGATTTCCCTTTTCAAGCTGCGAATGTTCATTGCTATCAACAAGGGATACTTTAGAAGGAAGGGAAAATAACTGAAAATCCCTGTCCTTCCTGTTCTGGATACAAAGCTATACTGTTTGTTTAAATGTGGGATACCATCAAATGCATAAATAGCACTGCAGTTCTATACTAGTGTACAATTTGCTTGTAAAATGAGGATCTTTTTGAATACGCTGTTTTGGAGGAAGACTTTGAAAAAGTATTCTAACACTACTATGCAAAGCTTCAAAGTAATTTTTCAAACTACGTTGGCAAAAAGCAACTCGTATTTTTCTAATGTTGAAATTTGTTAAGTTGATGCTGTTTCTTTAATAGATTAGAGATTAAGTCCTCAAAGTAGCCTGCAGCTGTATCTGTGGAAAAGCCAATGCAACTTGCAAATGATTGAAGCAGATTGTCATACATTTGCTCAATATATTTTGTTTGATTTGTCTGGAACTGTAGTTAAAAACGAAAAAAAGGTTAAGTTTGACCATAAACTACCTGCAGCAGACCATTGTAGATCAGACTTTCCTTTGGATTCTTTTATTTGTAAAATGGTGGAATAGCCAATTAAGTTAAGGAACTGGGAATTCTTCTGATAGTTTACCACTCAGATTGCTAGAAACCAAGTTTTCAGTTTTGTTATCCTGCTTTTCATTATACCTTCATCTAGCCCAACTTTTGATCACTCCAGTTGTGGAGCAATGTGACTTCAAAATAATGTTTTTAAAAAAACTAAATCTGGAACAAATTATGAAATTCTGGAGCAGGAAAATGTGGAAACCTGTGGAAGCAAGTAGTTGAGTGCACATGCTCTGATACACATGAAGTCTCTTACGAAGGACGTGTCATGTCAGTTTAACCTTCTGCTTTAAAATTTCACTACAATACAGTATAGCTGCAGCTCATGTTGCATGCTAGCATAATAAGGCTAGTAATATTCCCTTCTCCCATAACTATTTAGATTTCAAAGTACATGCTTGGTACAGGATATCAGTACAAAAATAATAAAAGATACATTACTTTAAAAAGGTGTGGATAGATTTGGCTCAGGTCCAGGTTATTTGAAAGGACTGGATTCTCCCTTATGAACCAGCCCAGACTTTCAGATCTGCTGTGGAGGCCTTTCTCTCTCTCCTGCCACCTCTAAATGTACCTCTGGTGGGAACATAGGAGAAGGCCTTCTCAGTGACTGTCCCAAGTCTCTTTATGTATGCATAAGCACTGTAGCTATGGTGCTACACACTGAATTCTGGGATGACCCCCTCAATCAGGAAGCAGTTGTCTGCTGTTCCCACCTCTTCCTGTGACCAATCCCCATTGCAATGGGCAGAAGCGTGGTCCCTGTCACAAGAGGGGGTGTGGGAACGTCCGTCAGCTGCTTCTCAAGTAACAGGGGAAGACCTCCCATTAATTAAGCAGCTGCTTCCTGGTAAGTGGAAAGTGAACAACTTTCCTGGTTCTTGTGTAGCCCCTCAAGTAGGGTCTACGTAGAGACTGTGAAAACTACAGTCGTGAGTGTGTATCTCCAGGCTATGCATGCATAACTGGGATACTGGATTCCAGCCAGTAATAATAATATTTAGAGTGTGTTTGTCATTCACATTCAGGGGAATTTGCAAATAATGAGGGAGAGGTGCACGATTGGCAGGAAGACCTAGTAGTGGTAACAGCAGGTGCTGTGGGATGAAAAGAGCAACAAAAGTAGACAAATTGTCCTCCTTTGTATAAGCTGAGCTGAGATTCATTCAGCCCATGCAAATACTGTCAGTGTTCAGCTCCCAGCATTCCTCACTACTGGGTACTCTGGATATGATTACTGGGAATTGCAGTGCATCAAGGACTTGAGTGCCACATGATTCCCACCTTTAGTATAAATAAGAGAAGTTCATCAAAATTCATCCTATTGCTTCTCAAATGCTGATATTTTCTCAAATCTTCTTGAAATATGGCAAGCATGAAGGCCAGAGGAAGAATTCTCACAGCTGAAAATATCATTCCGTTTGGGTTTAATATGACAAAATAATATGCAGCTGATTAAAACTTGAAATTTGAAATCTAGATTAACTAATCCTGAATTGCCACTTGCAGTAGAGTTGACTAGTTATTTCATCACTGCTAGATGCAATAAGCCAGGTTCCAGCTTCAGTTGAATGAACTAAATATCAAGGTGTTTTTCTGAAAAGAAGAAATTCCAGAAACATTTTAAACTGACAAAGTAATGATCTTTCCTTTGTATATTTCTAGTTTCAAAATGTGTATATTTTATTATCACTGGTGGTATCAGGCTATATACAGCTGAAAGTTGGGACCTGGGTCATCACATCTAGCAGGATCAAAATAGCTGGCAGTGTTCAGCAGCTGGAAGATCCCTGATTTAGAGATGATGTAGACTCAGACCCCTTAAGGGAGATAATAGAGTGATTGTTCTGGTGAGAGGGAACCTTCCATGGTCAAAGAGGATCTGAATCACTATACAGATTAATTTTTTCTTCCTGTGCAATGTGTTCGAGTGAGTTTTTATCAGCCAAATCTTGGATTAAACTGAGGCCATTTCCGCACGGGGTGAGGGAATTGCCCCGTGACACTACTCACCGGACTTTTGGGCTCCACACTCCTCCAGGGACAAAAATAGTGGCTTCCGGTTGGTTGAGCATCTCGACCAACAGCTGAAGCTCGCCAGCCTAAAGCCCGCCCCCGGAAGATCACAGGCTTGCACCAATGCTAACCTGCAAATCTGCATAAGGGAGTAGGCTTGCAATGGTGCACTCCGTACTTTTGAAAGACCTGTTTTTAGCGGTCTTTCAAAAGCACGCTGGACGACCACTTGGAGTCGTTCTAGAGCCGGCTGGGGTGCGGATCTACGTTAAGTAGGTCCGACCCAGTCCACTCCCAGGTGCAGACGTCCTCCCTGGAGGACGCTCTGCCCCGTTTTAAAAACCCCATGCAGAAATGGCCTGAGTTTTTAAAATTTCCTGTCAGTCGGGGTTTGAGGCCTAGCTTGGACAGTAAAATTCCTTTGATTGTTCTGTGGAATTATTTTTGTTGGGATCAGGTAGTGTGCAACCAGTTTAATTCTCCTGAACTTTTAGTTGCATGCTTTTGGTATCTTTCTACAGAGATAATCCAAATTCGGTTTGGGTATTGCAATGTGGTTCTGTTCATAATGGGATGGCTATTTCCAAAATGTAGTATTTTGGGCTTGCTGTTCAAATCTATGGCACTAATACTTTCAGGCCCTACAGAGCTCTAATGTATTCCTAAAGGATTTTAACATAGACAGAAAACTGCTGAGATTGTCCAGGAATTTAGAGAGAAGTGTCATCAGTGCATGGATGAAACTCAGCTTTATTTTTCTTTCACATAGAATGTTGGTGGGCTATGGGATACAAGATCAATGTCTGTTTATAGGTAAAGGCCATTAAACTGAAGCTTAGTCTGGACAAGAGAGAAAGAATGGTTCACCTACGCCAGATGAATGGTGCTCAACTTGTTCTGAAGGTTGTATTTCATGTGAAGGACCACATTTGGCACCTGAATGTGATCACTGAACTTTACCTCTGTGACTTGTAGCAACTCTAGCACAGTGCCAGACATTTAACCTACACAGATAGAAACAGTTTGGCTTCAGTGATCCATGCCATTTTACTTTCTCATTTGTGAATTACCATCACTGTTTATTGACGTGCTTTTGAAAATGGTTCAAAAACTTCCCTTGATACAGAATGTAATTGTGAGGGCCTTAACTGGATTTTTTTGCTTGTGTAAATTAGTATCAGTGAGACAAAAGATATTTCTTAAAAAAGTTACTTGACATAATTGCCCTGTTTCAGCAAAACTATGTTTTGAGCCTCAGGTTTTGTAGTTATTGAAAGTATAGGAATTTGGAAGTATGAGACTTTGAATTAATAAACTGTAGATCAGTGAATGTTTAAATGGCAGTCAAATAAGCTTGTTAAATCCACGGGAGACTTTCCTTCTTTTCCTGTGTGACTTTATCTTCACACAGGAGATAAAAGGCAATTAGCCCCTCTGCAGTTTTCTAGCTAGGTTTATTGGCATTTAGCACATAAGCACTGCACAGATGGTGCCTTATTAAACATTCCACTGGGGATAAGAGATCCTAAATTTCAGGTACAGTGCAAGAAACATAAAAGGAACCTTAAGCAGACAAGCAAAATAATATCAGTTCAAGATCGCACCTAGGTACCCCTGGTTTTTTGTTTTACTTTAGTTACATTGCCAGGGAAATTTATTTCACCAATAGAAAAGTCAAATATGCTCCTTGTTGTATTAACAGGCATTTATAAGTTTAAGACAATAGCTATCATGAAAATCATACGAACAGAATATAATAAGCCTTACTGTAGTACAGAACATTACAGAACATTAAGATAAAAATGATTAGGCTGAGATCCTGCAACATCAGACTTAACTGAGAGGAAGAAAATCAACTCATCTTAAATGTGGTGCTACAGAAGAGATCTATGGATATTTGTGGGCTTCCAGAAAGATTAATAAATGGGTAGTAGAGCAAATCAAGTCTAACTCTCTCCAGAAGCCAAGATAACTAAACTGTGACTGTCATGCTTTGGCCATGTTGTGAGAAGACATGATTCACTACAAAAGACAGTAATGCTTGGTAAGTTAGAAGGCAATAGGCAACAGGGAAAGAGGAAAACCACATTACAGATGGATAGACTCAATGAAGGAAGCTATAGCCCTGAGCTGTTGATAACAGCATGACTGGGGGGTGTGTGTCTCTCATTCTTAGGGCTGCCATAGTTCAAATTCAACTTGACAGCAGTTAACAACAAACAACAAGTCTGGCTTATGATCTGGTAAATACTGAAAAGAATGTCGGCCAAGATGAGATATCACTATACAGTGCTAAACACATCAAATTGTGTCTGATTTCTGAAGGTTAACAGCATTGGTCCTGTATGTTGGATGGGAGACCACTAGGTAGTACCAGGGATCTCAAGGTAGGGCTATGAAAAAATCCTGCCTGAAACCCTGGAGAGGTGCTGCGAATCAGACTTGACAATACGGGATTGGATTGCCCAATAGTCTGTCTCAGTATAAACAGCTTTTTGTATTCAAGGCAATCAGATGTTTGTGTTTATGGGCTCAATCCATATAATAAGCCATAACATAGTACAGAAAATAGCAAAGAGCTGCTTTGGGTTTCATATAAGTAAAAAGCAGGATAATAATTACATTTTTAAAAATCCGACAGATAAATTTTCCCATCAGATAAAGAGGCTTCCTACATCAGAGGAAGACTTCTTTCAATGGAAAACACATCTCCTTAAAATGATAAAAGCTTTTCCAACAGAGAAGCATTTCTGGATCCAACTAATTTTCTTTCTTTGAGTTTGAATCAAGGTATGTGTTGGTTGCATCTTCTCCAAGGTGTTTAGATGGGGAAGGTGTTACCCAGACACTCAGACTGAGATCCCAGCTTTCTAGTATGAGGTCTTGAGCAAGTGGGGTTGGCAACATGAAGGTAACCCCTGGATCTTTGAACTTTGCCCTTAGTTTTAACACAAGGATTATATAAACATCACAAAGGATCAACACACCACTTTTCCTTTTTAGCTGCAGAACTCACAGTTATAGTTCAGCTTTTGTTTCAGAGTTGACCTTCCACATTCTGAAACTAATTTGCCATACTGCTCTGCAAAGTCTGCTCAAGGACTTCCTCTGCCGAATAATGTGCTTCTTATTAAGAGCATCCTATAAAACTCTGGAGGATTCCATGCAAAGGAAACAAGACGGAGACACATGCATTTCCATCCCCCAGTAAGATATATGATATTGATGACTAGGATGTATATCAAGGTTGTTGTTAAGAAGATAAAGTAAAGGAATGGCTGTAAATGTTTGACAAACTGGCTGTCTCTATACAGGAACTTGACACATGAAGTACAACTTGCCAGAAAGATAAATTTAGGCACATAGCCAAAATTCTTATATAGAGTTCAATCAGCCATCATTTGTTAATTAATGGATTTATTTCACCTCATGCAGTCTTTTAGGTGGCTTGTAGTTAAAACCTATAATAAAACATCATTCCAATATTGTTATGTTATGATATATATATTTAAAATGTGAATTCCAAGGGTCTGTCTGGAGTAGAAAAGTAAGTCAAGAATATTCTCAAATCCTTACTGAGAAAGTGTGAAAAAAGTAAACTGCTTGAGACTGTGCAGTCTAAGAAAAAAAAATTAGAGTATAGGATATCTTGAACAGATTTGAGCTCCTTAGAGGCAAAACTAAATGTTGCATGCAAACATCTTGATAGCTGCTTAGTGTTATGGAAATAATTATTTAGGATGCAGTGCTGCAAAATGGAGTAAATTTTTCCTTATCCCATTTTTGCATGCAAGAATGAAAAATTTTGAAGTTCAGTTCCCATGAGTGAGATTATGGGGGGGAGTGGTTGCACATCTTTCTTCCTTCCTTTCCTTTCCTTTCGTTTCCTTTCCTTTCCTTTCCTTTCCCTTCCTTCCTTCCTTCCTTCCTTCCTTCCTTCCTTCCTTCCTTCCTTCCTTTCTTTCTGTATGTGAGGACCTTTTGTGAATGTTCTATTTGTTGGGGGAAAAAACAGTGGTTTTTTTTTTTGTGCAAATGAAATTTTCACACAAAGTCCTGAACGGTGAAAAAAATTGCAGTAGTTGTTTTGTTTTGTTTTGTTTCTGACAAGAATAACAATAAAATTCATGAGCATATTTGCGTCCCTAGAGTATCAGAACACTGGAAGGGCTCCTTCAGAGTAGCTTAACTCTTCTCTGGAAAAGCAACAAAATCTGGGAACAGCTACTGATACAGGAACATAAATAAGCAGTATGCCTGCTGATAGCAACAATGCCTTTTGATGTCTAGTCTTGGGAGCCAATATGCTCATGGAGCATCATATCAGCCATGCTTAAAATTCTGGGGAATTATTGAGAATCTCAGCTGGTATTTGATGTTGCAGTTATGAATTCATTATCTAGAGTTGTGTATCAGTAACTGGTCCGTATTCACTAAGACTACATAATCTTACTCTACAATCATGTAAATGTCCCCCAACAGCCAGCAAATGGAGTGGGTGAAAGTGGTCTGTGCAGCTGCCAATTTGAGGTGCAAGAAAGGTGATGTTTCCAATCTGCTCCCACACCAATAGGCAGGGCTGCTACAATCGGAAGCAGGACCCCGGTTGCAGTTCTTGTCACAGCCTTGCTCACTGGCTGGAGGGGGTTGGAAACAACATCTGAGTCTCATCCATAAGTTTGGGGAATCCAGACCAGGAGATGTTACTTAGTTTCACATGTGTAACTACACATATGAAAAGATTATTGCAGATATTTCACTAAGTAGCCAATGTAGAATACTGGCACTAATCTTTTCACTTTATTCTGTTTCATCATAGCCAATCAACCAGATTATTCACCTTTAACCAGGAGTTGCACGGGTTTAATTGAAAAGGATAAATTATAGTCTTGAGCTATGAAGGTTCTTCTAGTATCTTCTTTCTAACATGAAAACAAAAACACAGTCTTTCATGATTTGTAATGAATATATCACCTAAGACTATTTAGAAGAAAATAATTCATTATATAAAAGTAGGAAGAATGGTTGCAATCATAAAGTTTACCTAAAATAATTGGATAACTTGCTTACAGATTGAAAACATGTGCTAAGTGTATTCTTTTATGTTTTAGGCCTTAGAATTAATTGCTCTCAGCACAGAGTAGACCAAACAAAAATAATTTGCATCGGATCATAGCAAAGAAAAATCTAATAAGTATAGGAATAATACTGTTATGTATTTCATAAAGCAAGGAGATAATCACACAGCATCTGAAAGCTGAGGCACAAGACTATATATGGAAAAGACTATGGATCTGTATGGAATTATAAGAAATACCTTTGGAGAGCTAAAAATGAAAAAGCCCTCAGTGTTAGTCTGTCTCAGTCCAGCTGTCCTCCCTCTGGATCTGATTTGAAGAGGACCAAGGAAAGGTTAAAAAGCAAACATTGGAAAAGCATTCAATTTTTACTAGACTACAGTATTTACATACTATTTATTTGCTTTTTCAAACCTATATCTGAGCTGCAATCCTGTAACCACAGAGTGTGTCCCACTGAACTGACTTGGACTTACGTATGAATAGGATTGTGCTATTAAAAAGTCATCCTTTTTATAGAAATGAACTGAAGATGGTCATTTGTTTCTGCAACTACCAGAAGCAACATAATCATTAATAACATAATCATTAGTAACCCATGTTGGACTATTGTTCTATGCTGGAATTCTTCTGAAAAGGTTGTAGAAATATAAGTCCACCAAGCTCATGCTACGGAGATAGAAATACTAGCTTCAGAGTGCCCACAATATTGCTTCAAACATGACTCCAAACTGGTAAAGAATTCCTTTGCGTTTGCTCACTTTAGTTCCAGTCCTCCCATTAACTTTCATTCCCTTTTCTCCTTTGTTTGAATCCCACTGTTATGGGTGGTAGCAGCCCTCTGGCTCTGGTAGGAAGCTGTGCAAAGGCTTTATCTTTCTCTCTCTGGAGTTTGGTTGCAGCTAGTAGCGTAAGTTTCAGTGAGGTAGACTTGAGTCAATTGGCTCGGACTCAAGTCAGACTCAAGTCACTTCAGTGACTCCACTTGGAGTCAATAAATTACTTGGCAATAAATGACACACTGACTCGAGCTGACTCATGACTTGTATATTTTTAGTGACCAACTTGCTGCCCTTGGTTATAACACATTCATCCAGAAACCTTACGACTTTGAACAAGGCTTCTCTCTTTTTTGCCTACTGGTCACATGACAATCTGTCTCAGGTCAAAGTTTGGGCCATTTCTTGGAGGGGAACAGCAAATGCGTTAGGCAACAGCCTTGAGGAGAGATTGAGGTCTGTTTGGCAGCCTCTCACTGCTGCACATTGGAGGTGCCTTCTGAAACTTTTCTTAACAGCAGAAGACTCAACCCCAGAGCCCAGGGAAAGATCCTTCGTTCTAAAGCTTCAGTAATGGGAAGTAAGAATGATCCTATTCCGCAGTTCAGAAACTGGCTTCCAGATTTGACTTGAAAGTATCTTGCAAGGACTTGAGATTTGATTTGAGACTTGAAGGTAGAGACTTGACTTGAGACTTGGAGTCAAAGACTTAAATACATCACTGGTAAGTTCTTCAAGGGTTGCTGAGAAAATGTGGCTACCATCCCAGGCCTCATTGGAGCCAACTCTACTTCATAATAATACTCACAAATGATGGAGGAAACTGATATATCTGCTTTGAGAAGGAATATTACGTTACAGTGATTATTTCTCCCCACTATCACAGTAGCCAAGGCATGGCCTTACAGTTCAGAATTCTACCACACCCTTGGCCTCTGGACTGCTTTTGATCCTTTGCCCTCAACTTCTCCACCTGGATGTAACACTTTCTGCCATGGTTTTCTCCACTTCTTGCTGTCAGCACAAGTATATCTAGAGTCTACTTTTAGGTCCAGCGCAGAACACCTTCTCTCTCCAGCTTCCATTCTCTTTTCCTTCATGTTCTCCTAACTTCTTCCACTGTCTCCCGTTCCCTTTTAATGCTTCTGCTCACTGTCCCTGCCCATCTTCCCCATGGGTTTAACAGGGCTGACAGATTGGCATATCCCTGGCAGAAACAGAACAGAAAACTCATCTCTTCCTAGTCTTATTAGCCCATTATGGCCAGTCCTGATCAATGCTCTTTTTCTGTGGCATTTTCTTCTCCACTTTTAAAAATTTTTTGGAGAGGTTCCTTATCTGTAGCATAGAGGTTCCTTTAAGGTACCTTTGAAGATTTCTCCAAGCACTTGTTCTAACGCTTCTTCCCACCTTCCTTCAATCCAAACTCCTGATTCCAAACTGTACAGCCAAAGTCAAGGATATATAAAAGACTGCCTCCTTGCATACCCTGAGGTCGAAGGCTAACTTTTAAGATACTGTCATCTGATGTTTGGCATTGTTTAGGTATAAGAGACAGTGGGGGCCATTCACACTACAAAATTATAGTGCTATTATTCCACTTTAACTCGTTCTGTTCTATGGAGCATTTAGGAGCCTTTAGAATTTCAGCTAGAGAGGTCTTCTGGTGCCTCACTAAACTACAAACCCTAGGATTCCATACGATAGAACCATGGCAATTAAAGTGAAATAATAATGGTAAAAGTGTTGCTGTTGTTAATAATGTTATTATCATTATTGTTTTTACTATTGTTGTTATTGTTATTATTAATTACTCACCTTTCTCCCAATAATGGAGCTCAAGACAGCTAGCATTAAAACAGTACAAGTTAAAATATATGTAAAAGTACAAATATAAAATTTAGAAAACAATTAAACAATTTATAGAGTTAAAACATAAAATGTTAAAAATATTAAATAATTTAAAAGATATTAAAAACTATACCATCCTTAAAAATGGAAGCACACAGCATTAAAAGGCTCAAGACTATCAATTTCTGTGGCACAAAAATGTTTTAACCTGCTGTTGGAAAGAGAGTAAGGATGGGACCATCCTAGTCTCTCTAGCAAAGGAATTCCAAAGTCTGGGAGGAGCCACAGAGAAGGCCCTCTCCCTTTCCCCCACTAAATGCACCTGAGAGGGCGGTGGGACAGAGAGAAGAGCCTCTCCAGGTGATTTTAAGTCTCTAATGGCCTCATAAAGGGAGATGCCATTGTTCAAATAACCTGAGCGTCAAAACTAGCACTTTGAATCATGCCCAGAAACAGACCAGCTCCAATGGAGCTGTTGCAACAAGGGAGTTGTGTGCACTCCCTATAGCCAGCCCCCGTTAATAACTGGCTGCAGTTCTTTTGGGCTACCTGTAGTTTCTGAGCACTTTTCAAAGGCAGCTGCTTTGGAGGGAAAGGAGTAGACCTGGAGATTGCCTATAAGCCTGTCTCCCATAAATCCACATCTACCAATCTTCCTTGATTTTTCAGAAGACTTATTTAGGTAAAGGGACAGGCTTTCTCTCATTACTCTTGTTTGATTAGTGGAAGTCAGAAATCTTTATGGATCTATAAACAGCAGAAAGATCTACTAGTCACTTGATTCTGTGAAGTGATGTTTTTAGCCTAAACTATAGCCTAAATTGATAGTTAAATTTTGTATTTTTAATATAGTTTAATATTGTATTTTTGTTGATTTTTTTCACCAATTTTTACAAGCTAAATTGGATAGCTTTTATGAAAAGAAAAAGTAGGATATAAATATTAGTAAATCAAATATAAGGGAAGCCAGAATTGACAGAGTTGACTATCCAGATTTGTCCATCAAGGGCTTCGACGATGAGGATGATGACTCCCATTATTTATTTATTATTTATTATTTATTATCCTGCCTTTTCACCAGTATTGTATCTCAAATGATCAACTCTTAAAGGTTTGAGTTCAAATCCCTGTAAATCCATGCTACTGCTGAATCAGTTTTACTGCCTCTTTTCTTTTTCCCTGAGAGGTTCCTCATTTGTAACTCCTATATATCTGGCAGGTACAACATAGGGCCTTTCCACTCTACACTGTTATAGTGCTATTATTCCACTTTCAATGTCCTATGCAATCTTGGGGTTTACAGTTGAGGAATTCTCAGCCAGAGAGCCCTTTGGCCTCAGTAAACTACAAACCCCAGAATTCCACAGGATGTTGAAAATGGAATAAAAGCGATATAACAGGGTAATCGGCACGGTCCCTAATCTACTCCAACTTTCTACCCTGTAGATGTGGCTACTGAATTTGGTCTGTGCAAATTTTGTTTCAGTTTGTTTCAGAGTTTAATGACATCTATAAATTTTTTTCCATGCACTTGGGGTTTAAAATTTTTGAATGTGGAAGGAAGTGAAATTGTGAACCTGAAAAATATAAAACAAATCTAGAGAATAAAGTTGACTAACATGAGTCCATTCAGTATTATTGTCTGCCACACAGACCTAGCTGCTCACTTTTGTAGGCAAAAGAAGCAGCAGCAGATAGAAATGGTGAATAATGGTTATGCTTTTGTCTTGAATATCTTCTTTACTTTGGAATATAATGCCCAACTCTTTGTTTGTGAAGATTTGACAGACAAAGGTCAGCCTTTAACAAAACAGAATGGAAAACCTAGGGAACAGTCCTAATCAGTAACAAACCCCCAATGAAATCTAGCTTATAAAATAAGTAAACGAAGCAATTAAAATAACATGCTGAATCTATGGACAATAAAACAAAGCAGGGCAGTATACCATATCGTAGTTTTGTACCAAGGGAACTGCAGACTGTTTCTTTAACTTTTCTTTTGAGGAGAAATTTCTTTTGCTTTTAAAAGAGCACATTAAACCTTTTATTTCCAGCTTAGAGAACCTCATACACAGACCAGAAAAAAGAATTTGCAAAGGAATCCAAATATGGAGATACTGAAAAATATTGGATTAGATGAACTATGACAGAATATTTGGAGTGGCCAAATAGCAGCAGGGGTTCAACTTTAAAAACAGCAGGATCTTGTTCTTTGCAGACATGAGTGACATATTGCAAGCAAAATGGGGGATGAGATGGGATATTTGGTTGACAAATGCTTTCTGTTAAAAAGGACCTGATTCAGGAATGCTGTGGATACTCTGGGTGAGCTCTGTAGATTCATCCTCTGAAAGGATATTTTTCCAATTTGAATTCTTAAAGAATATAATCTGAAAGAAACAAGACAGGGTAAGACCCAATATATGAGCAGAACAAAGATTATGGTGTTGTTGTGTTGTATCAAAATTGTTTCCCCTTGAGGACAAACAAATCTGTCAGTTTCACTTATGTTCTTCTAGCCTTCAGCTAATTTTGTCCAATTTCTGCATCAGTTTACAATTTTTAAGAAGCACATGTGAAAATTCATACACATTTTCACTAATATTTTTCCTCATATAAACATTATTCCGTTGTACCTAATATGTCTTTTCCTGCAAGCAATTTTAATTATCAACTGTTTAATACTGCATGGTGCATTATTTTCATGAATGTACAATTTTCATGCATGTGTCCTTTTTCTCAATATACACATTTTGTGTTTGGATTTTGACTGCCAAACTGCATGACAAAATTTAAACAAGTGCAAATGTATAGCTTTCTCTTATGCCATTTCCTCACTACACTGTTATAGTGCTATTATTCCACTTTCAATATCCTGTGGGATTCTGGGGTTTGTAATTTCCTGAGGCCAAAGAGCTCTCTGGCTGAGAATTCTAAATGCCACTCCCTACGCTGTAAAACCCCAGGATTCCATAGGATGTTGGAAGTGGAATCATAGCACTATAACAGTGTAGCGTGAAAATGGCTTTAGTCTGTGAGTTAGTTCAGAAAGTGTGAAGTTGGTAAACTTGCCTCAAAGTATAGACCAATTAAGCTTCCCACCCCACCCCTACTTCTGTCATCATGAGCTATATCTAGCATTCACTCTATTTAGAGCAGACCTATTGAAATTACTGGGTCTTATTATTGTGAATCCTAGGAAGGATTATCATTAGATTTATTTCCATGGTGTTAAATTCTTGAATGTTCTCCCAATTCACTTCTGTGTCCAAAATTATACTGCAGAAATTTTGTTTTTCTTTCTTCATAGGTATTTATGTGAGAGGGTGATCCAGGATTTGTTGTGGATTCCTGATCCTCTAGAAGGACTGGGTATCAAGATTTATGATTCTGTAGCTTGGAATGACAACTAGAAGTTTAAGGACATATGACAATAGAAAGGATATGTCCTAAGACCTGAGAGGCATGTTTGAATGCAATCCTGACTATTGTAACTGAGCTCACATTAGACCAGCTGAAGGTGTGGTGAATCCAAACCAGTCACAGCTCAGGGTGCTGGAAATTAGAGCTACCCTTGCTCTGCCCTAACTTTGAGCCAGCATGGTAGTTTTTTTCCTGGATGGAGGAGTTTTGGATTTGACATGACCTGGCTCATTCCTCCACCCTTTTCTGTGCAAAGATTGCACAGAAAGGAGTAGAATCATTGGACTGAATGGAGAGGAGAGGAATGAAACAAACCAGTGCAATAGCTGGAACTTGCTGCACCAGGAATAGACCTGGCTACATTACATGGTTTCCATATCCTTATTAATCCTTACGCAGTATGTGCGTGTGTGTGTGCGTGTGTGCGCGTGTGGTCTGCAAATTAGGTATCCCAATTTGAAGGGATTAGAGTATGGCAAAATTGCTCCACTAACTGAGTTGGGGAAGATCACTCAGTTTGGGATAGGCATGTTTTGAGGCTCAGAAAGCATTATTGGCATTATGTGCCTTCAAGTTATTGTTGACTGTAAGTCAAACCTGTTGTGGGGTTTTCTGGGCCTGAGAGTGTGTGGTGTGCCCGAGATCACCCAGTGGGTTTCCATGGCCAGACCCCAAAACAGCAACTGTTAGAAAAACTGTTCTCCTAGAGGCGATTTTTCTTTCTTTTGTCCCCTCTCCCCTACTTTTTTAAAAAAGGCAGTAGGATGAAGGTCTTTGGGGAATTGCATCCCCCCAAAAACCAAATTATTCCCCTCCTCACTTTTAGTGCAGACTGTTCTGAAAAGCCACTCTGGGTTTTTTTTGCCCCTGTTATGTCCTTTGCCACAAATGAGTATCTTGTTATTTTACCAGGCTTTTCCATTTCTGTGATGTTTTCTGCTCCCTTTAACTGCTGTGATAGTTTTTTGCCAGTCAGATATTTGCTTTTTTTTTTTTTTTTGCTATATTGTTCTCTGAATTCTTTATTTATTGTTTTATTATAAATTTTCAGTCAACCTTGGAAATACATGTGTTAAGGTAAATGTGTAAAAAAATTAAATTTTTAAAAATGAAGAATTTTATGTCACGCGAAGTACCAATGCATGATCAAACATATGGTAGAGTAATTTATTAGCAGCCAAATACCATCTTCTTCCTCACAGAGATGAATCAGTTTTTCTTTTTTTCATTCTTGATCTGATGCTTTTCATGCATTATAGCACTTGTCCATTTTGGGTCGTCTTCAAATATCTTAACTTGTACTTGCATGTTGTCTTGTTTCTGCCAGAGATAAGCCAGTTTGTCAGTCCCGTTATAGATGTTCCTTTCCACAAGTATGCTAGTTCTATCCATTATGCATCATAGAATCATAGAGTCAGAAGAGACCCCAGGGGCCACTGAGTCCAACCCCCTGCTATGCAGGAACACCCATCAAAGTATTCCCAACAGATGGCCATCCAGCCTCTGCTTAAAAACCTCCAAAGAAGGAGACTCCATCACACTCCGAGGCAGCATATTCCACTGCCAGGCAGCTCTGACCGTCAGGAAGTTCTCCCTGAGGTTCAAGTGGAATCTCCTTTCCTGAAGCTTGAATCCATTGCTCTTTGTCCTAGCCTCTGGAGCAGCAGAAAACAAGTCTGCTCCCTCCTTGACATGACATCCCTTCAAATATTTAAACATGGCTATTATGTCCCCTCTTGACCTTCTGTTCTGCAGACTAAACATACCCAGCTCCCTAAGCTGTTCCTCATAGGGCATGGCTTCCAGACCCTTTAACATTTGGGTCACCCTCCTCTGGACACATTCCAGCTTGTTGCATCATGGTGGAAAACTTATGGCAACCCTAAGGTGAACTTATCACAGGGTTTTCCTATCACTATCATTGCACCAAGCTTGCTCTAAAGTTTGAGTATTTTGGCCCCTCAAATAAGAATTCTGATTGACCAATGAAATTTTACTGCACTCCCCAAATTTCTAGCATTTCAGTTACTTAAAATTTCCACTGAGCCATTAAACATACAATTTAGGCAGCCAAAGAAAAGGGTCAGACAAAGGAAGTTTCCAAGGGAATGTGAATACCTCAAACGTTGCAGTTCTAGGTGTGAATAATGTTCAGTCTCTCATTCTCTGCAGTGCTGGAAAATGTGGAATGAAGGTGAATTTCATGGGGGAGGTCAGAATTCTTATCCAGAGGGTCAATGCTCTCTTTTGCCCCTCTGTAGCTTCACCATTGATTAGTCAAATGTTCCTGCTCATGTCCATTGCTTCCTTCTCTCCTTCCAGGTGCAATCTCACCTGGTTATTATGCAACTGGAAAGCTGTTTGTTTTCCTTATCCCTCCCCATGCCTTTTCCTTTCTGCTCTGTCTTTTGGATTGGGAAGGTGAGAACGAGGGCATTTGTTTTAATTTTGAGCAGCACTCAGCATGTCATTATGAGCTCCTAGGTTTTTTCTTCACTTTAAAGTAGGAACAGAGTTGAAAGCTGAATTTGAGGATCTGCCAAACGTACTAGCCTTTCTTAGGTTTTTCTTCTTTGGGTATGCTGACCTTGTTGATCAGAAACTGGAAGTAATGTATACCAAGAAACCACATTATCTTTAAGACACCTTTCAGGGGAGGGTGGTTTACAAGACATAACAGTGTTCTTTGTAGCACATTAGAATACTAATTTCAACACATTACTTTCTTGCATCCAAAGGAGTGCATGAAAGCTTGTGCTGAAATAGACTGATTTCCAAAGTGCCACAAGATCTCTTTATTATACTGAAAAAGATTAACTTGGCTATCTCTCTAAATATTAGCATATTAAGTGTGCAGTGTTTACTCATTTCATCAACAACTTTATGTTTTAGCACTGCTTAAGGGACTTTGAGCCATCTGGGGCTATATTTTATTTTTAAAGACAATAATTTTAAAAACAGCATACTTAATAAAGTGTTACTGTTATTTAATAATGTAACAAGTAATGCTCCCATGTGAAGGACATTTAAAAAAAGAAGAGTGTCAACAAACGCTAATTTCTAACTCTGGAGAGATGCTATGAAGACTTTGTATCATGAAAATTTAGTAAGCATAGTAAGCCAGCAGCGCTGTAATGGGAGAAAGCGGGCTCAGATGGAAAGTGTAAAGTAAGATGAAGATATATGTTAAAAGGAGAAAACCTGATTAGTTAAAAAAAAAATCATATTCTTTTTCATTTACGAACATGTTCTGTACAAAGAGGTCCTCAGTTCTATCTATAAGGAGCCAGGGCATGTAATGTTCATGGTTGCTTAGTTTACCAGCTGGCCTTCTTGGTTGGAAGAAAAAGATCTAACTATAAATTAAGTACATATGGTTGCACTGAAAATTAAAACTATATAATTCAAGATAGTAATTGTACTGATCCAAACAGGATTTTCTCCTGTATGCTTGGAGAAGATTGTATTTCTCTTTTGTTGTAACTTACAATACAATACAATGTGATTGAGATGCCATGTGGTATGCTGTATGGTTTTAACAGATGCACATATACATTATTATATATTTTAGAAATCAAAATTAGATATATAGTAGTGTAACTCAGTATCCTGTTTCCCATATGTGTACTTCCTGGCAACCCTACTTAAAATTTGGCATCACCAAGCACAGTTTAGGGGGTGGAATTGTATGATTTGTTTGTTTTCACTAGTTACCACCACTGCTTTGGGTTTGTGGAGCAAGGAGACACCCTTTGTTTCACTAAGAAAAACTATCTTGACATGCCAACTAATTTCATGTGTTAGAAAAGAGAGAAGTGTGGAATAGAGGTGAGGGAGGAATAGAGAAAGACCAGCAGCTACTGTGATTTATTTAAACTTCTGGAAGATTGGTCTCACCGATGACTGGAGAAGTGGAGAAAGAAAATAGATGAGAGTGAATAAAAAATTGTCATGCTGAGCTAGATCAGTGGTCCCTTCCAGGTTGCCATCTCATTTTACATGTTGTACTGAGATCCAGCTACCCAAGCACAAAATACAAAATCCCTCACATGGTTGAAAATGACATGCTTGTATTTAATTTACTGCCTTTTTAGCTAAATAAATGGAGTAGTAGTCTGGGAAACAGCAGGAATGTAGCTTCTATGTTTTTAACTGAGGACAGGATTCATTCACACATTGCTTTCAGTTGACACAAAGCACATCCTTCTTTGTAACTGGATCTTTGCAGCTGAATATGAAAAGGGAGAAGTGGCCACAGCTTAGCATTCTGTTGCTTAGCTGTGGCCAAAGACAGCGCCACACTAAAGTCAACAAGAAGGACTTGGTGTTCAAACCGTTCACAGATGTTAACCCTTAACATCTGGTAGTACTAGGGTGACCAGGCAAAATAAAGGACAGGGCTCTAATGCCTTTGTGTAGAACAGTGGTTCTTAACCCGGGGCCTGTAGACCCCTACTGGGCCACAATGTACTCACAGGGGGTCCATGAAAACTTGAAGAAATATTATGAATGTTTACAGTCAAAATGGAACAGAAGGAAGGAAGGAAGACAGATGGACAGACAGACAGTCATACATTGATCTCAAAGAGCAGGAGACCTTTGACATTGACAGACATCTTTTGTACAAATTTTCATTACAATATCTCATAGAATCGTAGAATTGGAAAAGATCACAAGGGCAATCATGTCCAACCCCCTGCCATGCAGGAACATACATCAAAGCACTCCCAAGAGATGGCCATCCAGCCTCTGTTTAAAAACCTCCAAAGAAGGAGACTCCACCACACTTTGAGGCAGGGTGTTCCACTGTTGAACTGCTGTTACTGTTGGGATGTTCTTCCTAATGGTTAGATGGAATCTCTTTTCCTGAAGTTTGAAGTCATTGTTCTGTGTCCTAGTCTCTGGAACAGCAGAAAACAGCTTGCTCCATCATCCTTATGGCCTCCCTTCAAATATTTAAACATAGCTGTCACTTCTTAATCTTCTCTTCTCCAGGCTAAACACACCCCAGCTCCCTAAGCCACTCCTCATATGGCATGATTTCTAGGCTTTCTGCCGTTTTTGTCGCCCTCTTCTGGACACATTCCAGCTTGTCAATATCTTTCCTGAACTGTGGTGCCCAGAAAGGTGGGGTCTGATCAAAGCAGAATAAAGTGGTATTATCACTGCAACCCAGAATTGCATTGGCTTTTTAAGCTGCCATATCACACTGCTGACTCGTGTACAGTTTGTGTTCTACTAAGACTCCTAAATCCCTTTCACATGTACTATGTTCAAGCCACATGTCACCGATCTTATATCTGTGCATTTCATTTTTTCTGCCCAGGTGTAGTACCTTACACTTTCCCCTGCTGAAATTCATTTTGTTAGTTTTGGTCCAGCTCTCTAATCTGTTAAGATCATTTTGAATTCTGATCCTGTCCTCTGTGATGTTAGCTATCCCTCCTAACCTCAAACTGCTTAAAAGTTATGAAATTGTAGAATATCAAGAAATGTACTCAGCACTTGCTACATCTGCATGCAGTGAGAACATGCAAGTGAATAACACCGAGTGGCTGAGAGGAAGCACGTGACATCTCTTTCTATCACACATACAGCCAGAAGCTATCTTGGGTTAAGTCTTGGTGGTCTGTGGCAACAGAAGACTTGTAAAGAGGGCTCATGGTAAAGAAAAGGTTTAGAACTACTTGTGTAGAAGAAGGAATTTCATCAGGTGTTGCTTGTTACATAAGGAACACCTGCTGAAACTCCCTCTTCTATACTATTTCACCTGTCAAATCTAGGTAGTACCACAAACATATTACCAAAATGAAAACCAAAACAGAGTAGACTCTAACCCAAAAGCATGTAAGACAGTATAGGTAGATGACTATCATAGTTGATGTGTTGCAGTGTCTCCTTGGCACCATGCAAATGTAGTTCTGTCCTCTTGTGAGTTGAGGCAGATTATAAGGGAGTTGCACCAGAACAGCTGCCCAACTGTACTGAGAGTCACCTACCTTTGGCAGCCCACTCCCAAAACTCTGATGTTGGGGTAAACTTCACAAGCATTGTCTCAAGCTCTCTGACTTGGGAACATTGCACATTACAGAATTATAGCACAGTAATTCAGGTTTCACTGCCTTGGTTCCATCCTATGGGATCCTGGAGTCTGTAATCTGTGGAAAAATCAAAGCCCTTTCTGTCTGAGAAATATAAATAGCCATCCCTGAACTTCAAGGGCCAGGATTCCACAAGATGTTGCCATGGCAGTTAAAGTGGAAATGTAGTGCTCCTAGGACCGATCTTCACATCCACACTGGAGCACTTACCAAAATAAATTTTGCCAAGGCTGTTGTTCTGGTAGCAAATCAGAAGAAGTGAAGATAGCAATGTGTAGATGCCAATAAATGTAATAATAAAGAAGATGGCATTGTTGCAGGGAAGAGACAAGCAGAGTGTGTGTGAGAGTGGAGGATTTTTGAAAACTTTCTCCACTCAGCAGTGACTGAGTATTAAGTGCATGGAAAGGTCTTACTGCCTGTAAAGAGCAGCGGCAGTGAAAGTAGCACCACATACTCGGGGAGCTGTGGAGGAAATGAGTGAAGACGTAACTTTGATTTAGAGCTGGGATGGGAATCATGCCGCCTTCAGCATTCCTCACCACTGTCTACACTGTCTCTGGCTGCTGGGAACCTGCAGTCTAGTGAGTTAGATGTCCATTTGCCATTTAGTTTTGTTTGATGCTTGACATTTCCCATTCTGTCCAAAATTTCCCCTGCCATCTTTATGGAAGGCAGCCTTCCAAGAGCTCTTGCACCAGACCTTCCCCTTTCAGCACAGTGATTACAGCTATCTCTGCAGAACCAGACTTTATACTTCAAGCATACCCTAGACAAGAGCAGGGAACCCAATCTGTTTTATAGATCAATGAGAATGCCACCCAGAAGTGCCTCTCCCCATGATGGCATTCCCTGCAGTAGGCATAACATTATCACATGTTCACGGAAGGCTGATGCCGAAAATAGGGCAGACTTGTGACATCAAAGCAGATTTGGTTGCTAAAGTAAGTTGTAATCTGATGGGTGCTGTTTCTTCCTTATTGATTTTTTTTTTAATATTTGTGTTTACACAGGATTTTTTTTCCTTTGGATGACATGTATATTTTTGTCATTGCTTTTTCTATTCTTTTGCTATTCTGTCTGCATCTTCTTCTCATTTGAGGGGAACATCATGCCGTGCCCAAGGAAAGGCAGGTTATACAGTCAATAAATAAAAAGTAGGACGTGAAACAAGGAGTCCTCACTGCCAAGAAATTATTTGGGCTAAACATTAAGAAAAAAAAAAAACTTCTTGGTGGAATGAGGGGAGAGTTTTCTGCTTGGGGAAAAACCTCCTGCAAAGTTTTTAAAGCAGAGGGTGAAACATTGACCAGTTGGGAGCTGCAGAAATGGATTTCCTGCATTTGCAAAGAGTTGGATGAGGTGACCTTTGATGTCCTTCCAACTCTATGGTTCTGTGCATCCGTATATCCATGGGTATCAGTGACAACTGCGTCAGGAATTTGTCACACTGCCGTTCAGTTGATGGATACAGTAGAACTAACTTATTGCCTGCTTTATAGACTGGCTGCCCCTTGGAACTGGGCAGAACAGCACAATTTCCTATAACAATGCCATCTTTTCTATTATTACATTTATTGGCATTTATCCAGTTCCTCTGAAATTTTCCATTATATTATTTATCAGAAGTGAAGAGACTGGAAATATGTACAGGAAGGGAGATAATGAAATCTGATTTGGGTTGTCATATATTACTATGCACAAATATTTCCAAATAGTAATATTTCCTGTCATTATAGCAGAGAATGTTTCATGACTTTCTAAGAAGATTGTCATCACTAGATTTATTTTACATTAAATTACTGGTACATGGCCTCTTGGCAGCATTAATTTAATTATTTTGAAGTTCTCCTGATCCTTAATTTTATTTTATTTCTGATTATGAAAATAATGTAATAATATATAATAATGTATTATGAAAATAATTGATCTAGAGCTTGTTGGATAAAAATCTGTAGGTTAAATTACATAATTACTTTTAATTATATAATTATAGTGTTTTTAACCATGTGGAGGTGAAAGGTTGCTGCTAGATATAGAAGCCATGACAAGGAACACCATGTGTTTAATCCTGTATTTCTTTAGATTTTTATCCAATATGTTCAGTGAGATCTGTCCTTGACCTTGGACATAGAGTGATTATAGCAAATATAGTCCTGTTATGGTTTTTAGAATCATAGAGACACCTTTGTAATTCACTAAGTGCACTTCAGCAAAGACTTCATTTAGCTTTAGTATAGTCCATAGGTAATCAGTGGTGGGAACTTAACTGACAGCAATTTAACATGATTGGGTAAGGTAATTACATAATTACCAGGAGTGTTTATAAATGCATAAGGATATTTTTATTGAGAGAAAAACCAATTGCTTTCTTACTAAGAAGAAAACTAAATAAACAAGTTTGTTGTCACAGGTTAAGAGGACATGCTCCTCTTATGAAATGTGTTCTTGTTACATAGTAAAGTACATTTGCTTTACTGTGTAGCTTTTCTGTTTTTCTTCAAGCCTCTGAAATGTCATCTGTTTTAAAGTGGAGCATAGTCAGTGTATCAAATAGCTATTTTGCACTCTAAAAACTGTAGAGACCTCAACAGTGCTGTTCCACATGTGCGTGTGTATCTGTCGTCTATCGTCTATCATCTATCAATCATCTATCATCATCTCCATCTTCATCTCTGGGTACAGATATATGAGAACCAATGTGGTGTAGTAGTTTGAGCCTTGGACTATGATCCTGGAGAACAAGGTTCAGTTTTCCACTCAGCCATGGAAACCTATTGGGTGACCTTGGTGTGTCACATACTCTCAGTCCCAGAAAACCCTGTGATAAGTTCACCTTAGGGTCATCATAAGTCAGAAATGATTTAAAGGCACAAAACAACATCAGAGCCAGTTCAGTGTGGTGCTTTATATGTTGGATTACAATTCTGGAGACCAGAGTTTGAATCCCCATTTGGCCCTGGAAACCCACTGGATAACCTTGAGTAAGTCACACTCTCTCAGCCTCAGAGGAAGGTTAAGGCAAAACCCCTCTGAACAAATCTTGCCAAGAAAACCCCTTGATAGGTTTGCCATAAGTTGAAAATGACTTGACACACACAACAACAACAACGGAAACCTGTCTGTTTGTCCATCCATCTGTCTGTCCCTCTCTCCATTTGCCTGTCCATCTATCTAGCAATCATCTCCAGGAAGAGATCCTTGTTAAATTTTGGATTTTAGTCTGAATTCTTTTAAGC
This sequence comes from Ctenosaura bakeri, assembly GCA_948474755.1. Taxonomy (NCBI): domain Eukaryota; kingdom Metazoa; phylum Chordata; class Lepidosauria; order Squamata; family Iguanidae; genus Ctenosaura; species Ctenosaura bakeri. The sequence continues at coordinate 164,668 of CAOLHI010002546.1, read as the reverse complement.
AAATTATTAACATGTTTTAGTAATACTTTTGGTTTTCTGTGAGCCAAGGCATAGTGTCTGTCTTTCTCCTGATTTCATGGGAATGGAAACTTCTGCACTGGTGTCATTATGTGTAGAAACAAGAAACAGTGGGGGTGGGGGTGGAATTGCTTTTAACTCTGGGCAAATTAGTCCCTTTGGTGTAAAAGCAGATAATTCAGATACCTTCAGGTTTCCATATACATTCCACATCACAAGGATGGGTTCAGACTTAATCGTGTTTAGTATGAGACTTAAGCATAGCCCTTAAGTTAACTATGATTTCAATTGGTCATCTTGAAATACAACAGAGTCTGGATCCAACCCATAATGTACTCAATGTACTTTTAAGATGAGTAAGTGGAGAATTATTGCAGACTCTTTTTAATGTAACTGAAAGGACTTAGTACATTTAATTTGTGAGTCTACTTTGCAGTTGCTTCCCTCCCTAAGTAATATTAAGGGTCTGAGGAACCATGGTGTTTATCACAGAACAAACACATTTGAAGACTAAGAAAAGGGCTTCCAATAACTGCATAGTCTGTTTTGTAGAGTGGGAACGTGATCCCTTCCACATGTTTACTGATTTTATTTGTGTGGTATGGATCCCAGAAATAGCTTGTTCTGATTGGAAGCTGATGTCTTTAGCCTTTCAATAGCCAGTCCCTTTATCAAAGATATTGTTCAGTAAAATGTTAAGCCACTGCTTGTGAAAGTGGCTTAACAGAAATCCTTCTACTGATCCAGTGGGTTTGATTCTTCCATATAGTAAGGTGATGTGAGAAGCAAACTGAAAAAAAAAGAAGAAGAACATTTGTACCAGGTGTTGATACACTGTGCTTTATTGACAATTGTGTACAGACTGAGGAAATTTGATTTTGAAGAGCTAGGTCAAAATCAAAAGCTGGATGTTGTGTGGCAGTTGCATAGCAGCTAGATGGCACAAGGATTTGAATAGCAGCATGCTTTCCAGCCAGTGATGGAAAGAATATTTGAATATGTTTGGAAAATGGTCAAAAATGTGTTTCTTGAGTATTAAGAAACCTGCATGAGCACAGTCCTGGCCTTAACAAAAATCCTTACATTTTAGTACTTATTCAATGCAAAAATTGCATATTTTGTGCAGAAAACTGCATTTTTGGACAGGAAACATGGTTTTTCTGCACAGAGATATTTCTCCACAGAAATATTATATAGAAACCTAGAATAATAGATACATGAGAGTTGGAAGAGACCACAATGGCCATCGAGTCATTTCTATGAGTAGATATGTTTGCTTTCTATGCAGAAAAGGTTGTTTTGGCACAAAAATAGGATGTGTGAAATTTGCACAGAAGGAGTCCCAAACAGTAAACAGTCTTCCAATAAAATAATAATAATAATAATAATAATAATAATAATAATAATAATAATAATAATGATGATGATGATGATGATGATGATGATGATGCTAAAATTATTCATTGGTTTCTTTGACAGTGAAATTAGTGAAGAATTACATCCCTGTTTCCAGCTTGGAGCTAACAGCAGGCACAAGGGAGAAACAAAAATACCAAAGTCTGAGACAGAGGCCATTTCTGCCCTATACTGTTACAGTGCTATTATTCAACTTTCAAGCTCCTATGGAATCCTGGGGTTTGTAGTTTAGGGAGGGGCCTTTAGAATTCTCAGCCAGAGAGCTCTTTGGCCTCAGTAAACTATAAACCCCAGAATCCCACAGGATGTTGAAAGTGGATTAATAGCACTATAACAGTGTAGGGCGGAAATGGCCAGAGTGTTAATCCTCCTTAACTCTTGGAATCCAGCCCTGTGATATTAACCCACCTTTATAGTAAAACCCTGATCCAAAGTGGTTTCCCCCAATCCTCGTCTCCCACATTAATGCTTTTTCTAAGAGGGAAAAAAAAAAAACCCACTGATGGCGGGAATGATGGTGAACTTTTTTTAAGGAATTCCCATATAGGGCAGAGTTTGGCCTTAACAAAGACAATGGTTTTAAGAAGTTGTCCCCAAATTAATAATTACAAAATTAACACAAATCATTTGAAATAAATGCCTTTGTGTGAGAGGAGAGGCTGGAATAAACCATGTTCTACTGTGACGTATAGGGTTTGTCAGGATTTTCCGTTTGTTTTTCTTTTGTTTTGTTTTTCCTCAAGCAAAATGTTACATGTTGGCTTTGTTTCTTTTGACTAGATGATCCAGTCACTGTTGGAGGCACATTGCCACGGCAAAATCTCATGCTGTACATTGATCACCTGTCCAACCTTTGCCTAGAGTGTGGTCCCCAGTTCCTTCAAGAGATCCAACTTTACCTGTCTATAACGAAGAGGAGGAGGGAGACATCTGGGATAACCAAGCATCAGAGCATTAACACCAGAGCAGGTTACATTCCAATATGTGTGCTAGCATTCTGCCTAATGTCCTACCCCATGCAGAGGTTTGTCCACAGGTGGTACCTCTGAATATGTACCTGTGCCTAATGGTTAAATTCGTTTTCTGGGAGGCCCCAAGATAAACAGCAGTCAACTTCTCTTCTCTAGCCATGATTTTTTTTCTCTCTCACTTGCTCTGGGTGTGTAGATTGTAGCTTCCTTGCCCGTTTCTTGCTCCACACTAGGAAGAGAGCTTTGATATCTTACAAAGCAGACATGGTTTCACTTACTGACTTAAGGACTGCCCCCTAGGAGACTAGCACAGCCCACACACAATCCTGGAATAGGTCCAGCTTTTTCTCTAAGCAGAATGCGAACCTGTGACCTTGGGAGCCTCAGGCAAAAGGGCTGCCTACAGAGCCACTGATACCCATGCCATCAATAAGCTTTAAATGCCAGCTGCAGACTTCAGAGAGATAATGATTTCAGTGTGTAAAAGGTTTTTTATTCTGTGGAGACTGTAGCTCACACAGATGGCGTGTCAGAGCCAGTGTGCTGATATTTTATATAACATTTCCATTCCTGAGATATTGCGAGTATACTTGGAGGGACACTTTTAGAGAGATTAAAGCTTCGGAGTTAGCTATCCTTAAGGGCCGATCCAACTGAAAATGGTCTGTGAAGTGATTAGAGTATAAGTTTTTAATAAAATGGCTCCCCCCCAGTCTTTGGAGTTTAAACCCAGACTTTGCAACAGGAGTCACAGTGTTGTGTTAAGTGAACAGGAATTAACAAAAGAAAATGGTAGTGAGTATCAGAATGTAAGCTAACTAGAAACATCAGGAAACCTGGGGAATTTATTTTTAACCTGACCTTTATAATGTTGTGTTTAAAAGAAAAAAAAATAGGCACATTTGGGTTGCCATTGCTTTTCTCCCTTCCCAGGGACTTGCTTCAGAATGGTCATGTATAGGATTGCCTTGTTTTAGAATCAAATCGGTAACATTATTAGCAATCTCTCAAAAATCTTCCATAGAATATTTTAATACATGTAATGAGGATTTTTTACTTTTATTCTAATGCAAAGTGCAAATAATATCTAATAATCCTTCTGGCACTATTCATTTAGGCAGCAATCCTGTCCATAAACATCATAAATCCTATGGACTTCAATGGAATTGGTGCAATGTAAATTTATTTAGGATTCAGTTAAACTTAATTATAGCTGAGAACAATGGAAAAAGCTGGTCACAGTAACAGCTAATTTTATTTTGATTAGGTACATACACGTAGAAAATTGATTATGACTTACAGATTTAATCTTGTTTTTATCCATATTACTTTTTTGCCATTCTGAAGTAAATCAAGAGGTTAAAGGGATGTTCTTCAATATGTTCTAAGCAAAAGTAAAATAAGAGAAATTTTTTAAAAAAACTGTGAGTAATTTTTTCAATTAATATTTTATCATACATTTAAATAGAAGAGTTAGATCCTGAGCTGCCATAAAGCTTTGTTATAAATAATATAACAAAGGGCTGCCTACAGAGCAGAAGTAGAACAATGAATCAGTTTTCAGCATTTCACCATATACTGACTTCTAAAAACAAATATATTGACCTTTTTTTTTATAAAAAAAAGAAAATGCATTGGTTAGTTATCTGCATATAACAGAATGTAATTACTTCATGTTGTTATATATGGCTTGTGGCCACATGTACTTGTGGTGGAAGTTGTGACACATCCTGCTTCTTGGGTTTATGTACCTATATGATGCATGTAGCCAGGACATTATGGTGTGACCTGTCCCCTTCCCATATGCAGTTATAGGCATGGAAGAATGAGGTTTGTTACATGTGCCTGATAGAATGTTCAGCTGAGAAGTGGGTAGACTGTAGTGGCAACAGTTTAGGTGTGAAAATAACTTTGAAAATATAGAAAAATAAAATGAAAACAGAAGCATTGGGAGTGGGGACATATCCTATTTTTATTACCCTAGCTCCCACTGAATAGTACTATAGTATTTATCTTTTGGATAATAAAACAGCTGAAACAAAGAGGTCATAAAACTTGCTTGTGTACAAAGTGCCAACATTCCTTTTTAGCTGCAGTTGCCAAAGAGCTGTTTATGTGTTTCCCCCCTTTTTTTTCCTTTTTGTTTGTATCAGTATGCAAGTATGGTTAACCATTTTCAGTGCTATGATGAGAAGCCCAGTAGGGCAGAACTTGCTACTTACACCAGCCCTCTTTCCTTTCTTGCTTAAGGAATATAGAAATCATGTGTTTGGGACTGAGTTGAGTTGAAATTCTCATTCTATACTGGGGCAGGAACTTTAGCCTCTCCATATCAAAACTAGGATTTCAGACATTTTTAGCATAGGTCGATCACAGCTTTAGATAGCACAGCTTTAGAAAGGTAGCCAAACTTGAGGTAGAAATTGTGCAGACTTCCAAAGATTGTTGAACTGCAACTCCCAGCATCCATACCCTCTGTTGCCGATGGAGAGGAATGCTGGTAGTTGCAGTCCAACAACTACCTGAGTGTCGTGACATTCCTGTTCTTGACTTAAATCCAGTTTGGTCCCAACATTGACTGAATGGAACTACTGGATTATTGACTTTCCAGGTCCCCTATTAAGTGGGTCTACTCTCTTTAGAACTGACAGTTGGATTTAGTCCAACATCTCCTGGAGCATTGTTGTTCTGACCCTGGACACATTTGGCCACTGGATCTAAGATGTACTGGCCATATGATTCCCATGAAGATATTTCATCTGCTAAAATCACTGTGAACTTTTCATTTGCTATGTAGGGTGAAACAACATTGAGGGGGAAAAATACCTCATATTGTATGTTTTCTTGGTGCTTCAGGTTGTGTGCTGAAATGTACACGGACAGCAAAAAAACCCTTTCTGTGGAGATGTACAATATAATTATTGAATTGTGATTGTGACAGTCGTAATATTTCTAAATATAGAGTTATCAACAGTGCCATGTTAAAATCTGGTAGCTATGCTCAGGCTTGCCTCTGCACTATTTTTCTGTGGAGTTTCTGTTGAGATGATCGGCAAAGACACCATTTGCAATGCAATTTTGACATATTCATTTTTCCACTAGAAGGCAGCTGGAATCTATTATGAATTCTGAATAGGCTCAGAAACAGTAACAGATGTTGTACTTGGGGTGGGGGTGGAGGGGAGAGATTTCCTCTTGTATAACTTACCTGTCCATGAAACCACCATCTCCTTTGCTGTTCCTCCCATTTTTTTCTTTCTAATATCCCAGTCCATGACTGCAGTGGTGTATCTAGCATAAACAGCACCTAGAACAAGTGTGGAAGCTGTGCCTCTACCTTCTTACCCCTACCCCCAACCCCTTACCCTTACATGCACAGCTTTTTTGCACCCCTCTGGCATTGGTACCTGGGGCAGAAGCCCTACTCACCCCAGCCTAGATACACTTCTCCATGACTGGAAATTGGAGTTGTGGGCTACTTGTTATACCATGAAGACAGTAAGGCTTCATTCTGGAAGGTCTTAGATATGGGAGTCTCTCATTCAAATGACCGCTCAGTTTTTAAAGGAGCAACTGTCCAATCCTGGGCATGTTGACCTGGAAGTAAGCATCACTGCTTTAAATGAAACTTAAACTTTAAAAACTTTAAATGAAACTTCCAAGACAAGTATGGATGTGATTGGAATCTGTGTGTCCTTGAGGCAGGCAGGGTGCTGAATATTAGCCTAATCTACCCTGCAGGTTTGTTTTGAAGCTACAGCATTGCTGTAAGATCCCTTGAGGGTGCATGAGATACAAGTGTAACAAAGAAAATACCACTAATTGTCTGATTCTACAAATGCTGATCTTCCTACAGCTTTTAGCATATAGCTATTAAGGTTATCCTGATTTGAAACAGAGGTTATCCCACTTTTTTAAAAAATGAGATATAACTCTAAATAGGGCAAACTGTCAGGAATGGTTGATGACTGAGTTTGCACAAGCACTGCTGTAGTTGGCCTGATAACTTTAACAAGCCTGTCAGATAGCTTTAATCCAGTCATATGGGAACCCAGGCAGTATTGCAGCCGCTTGTGAAACATGAAACTGCAAGAACAGCTGAATAAATTCAAAGACATTTTGCACATTCTAACCTTTGTCTTTCGCAGAAACAAAAAAAAATCTGATAATGAGCAAAAACTAATACCAATTTATTTTCTTTTTGTTCCTCAGTTCAGTAGGTGTAAAAAGACTTACATTTTCTTAGGGCTGCAGGCTTAACAAAGTATTAGCTAAGGCCCTCTCCCCACCCCACTCCCGGCCCTGCTTCACACTATGGTATATTTAGTTCTGTATGTAGTCTATTCCTTCTCACTCATTAAGGAATGAATCTGGTTTCTGTTTTGTTCAATACTGTATATACATTGCACCCATAAATATTTGTACTAAGTAAATATAGCATCTCAAACATGGAAAAGCTTTCATTATAAATTGGGGGCTGGGAGGGTCTTTTAAAACATTCTATTCATTGGCCAAATGTTGCCCTTTGGAAAAAAAAGTTTGTAAGCCAAAAAATATGATGTATTTCTGTCTGCTATATTGCAACAGACTCTTTCCTAGATTATGTCTTGATTTTCACATTTTATATGTCTAGTGATCTGGTGATGAGGGAGTGCTAGGAGAGGCCTGTAGATTCCCATTTCAGAAACACATGGCCAGCGTTCAGCTATATCTGGGGCTAATTTCCTTCTTTTGCTTCATTTAAGGTGCCTCATTCTGGTTTACAAGCAATAGAATTGAAAGTAATTTTCTGACTGGGAAATATGGTGAGTTTGTTCCTAAGTGGGAGTAGCAGGGGTCAGAAAATTTATTTTTTTTAAGTGCTAAGCAAAACCAGGATAACCTAAATAGTGGTTTTCCATGATGAATTAACACAGAAGTGAAAGATTGGCCATTACAAGAATGCATTACAAGCAGTTGTCCTAGAAAGCTACCTAAGAGGAATGAGCACCGAAACATTTTATATCTAGGCTGACAGTGATTTCATAAATTGACTGCATATGTGCACCCTTAAGCATGTTTGTAATTACACTGACTGAAGGCAAAACATTGTTTCATCAAGGTTTTTTTTTTTTTTAAGTCGAGATGTTCACATGAATAACATTAAACTCAAGCATGTTTGGTACCTGGATCTTAAACAGTTTTATTCTTTTGCAATAAAGAATTTAGAGTTGCATAATTAGTATGGAGTATATTCATAAACATGTATTATACCAGCATTTAAACAGTGGGTGGTCTTGCAGCATCCACCTGAGCCAATAAGGCTGGGGTGATTAAGGCAGAACAGTCTCTCCAGACAATAGGAATAATCTATTTCTAAATGACTGTAGGGCTTGTTCACACATGCATAAAGGTTGCTTGAATTAAAACTGGAATCCAAAGTGAGGTTGGAAGAGGAAGAGTGGAACAGCAAATCCATCAGCTCATCCTTCGTCCTGCCAACTTGTGCTAACCAGGCAGAAGGAGGGAACTTTCACTCCTGGTTGGTCCATGTTTAATATCCCCCCAAATCTTTTAGGATACAGTGTCAGGGAAAATTCATAACCAGCTGCAGGCAGGTGCAGATGAGATGGCCACTCCTGCAGCAAAATGGGGGCTATGGATCTCTGGCTTGTGTGGATCCAGGGGCTCCTCTGTTTTCACCCAGCATGAACAACAGTGGCAGAGCTCTGCCTGCATAGGTCTCTGAAGATGCAGCAGAGGCCTCCATGACAGTGGGATCCTCATGCCTGCTAGCAGGAGCAGGTGAAGTGTTACCTCAGTCTAATGCCTTGGTGGCACAGTGGTTAAATGCCAGTACTGCAAGCCACAAAGTTGTAAGTTCGATACTGCCTGGCTCCAAGGTTGACTCAGCCTTCCATCCTTCCGCAGGTCGGTAAAATGAGTACCCAGCTTGTTGGGGGCATGTATAGAAATGTTTTGAAATACATGCTATTTGTAAGTTGTTCGCCACCTCGATCCATATGGAGAAGGTGGGATGCAAATAAATAAATAAATAAATAAATAATCCTAACATCTTTCACCAAGCCAGATCTGGGGTAAAGGACTTCTTGGCAAACTATCCAAAAAATGTGTAAACAGTCTCCATTGAAAATTATTATACTTTGTGTGGGATCAGAAAATAGTAATGATCTAGCTGTTGTGATTAATCTTCTCTTATACATGTACATCACCACTTCTTCCTATAGTTAGCAATGAATATATGTAGGTAGACAGGTCCTGGATGTATTGTAACCTACACAATTTAGCTGAAAGCGACCACACAGACTGAGATCACAGTGAATCAAAACATTATCTATTGGTAGATCAACTGACTTTACAGGGAGATGTGAAAAATAGGAGTCGGAAATATTTATATACATTCAGAGAGATAGCCATGCTAGTTTGTTTTAGTATAAAATGACACAAAGGAATCTAGGACTACGTTTGAGACTGAATGGAAAAAAGAAAATTTTAGCATAAGCTTTCATGAAGTTCATATAAGCTTATGCTAGAAATGTCTTTTTCCCATTTAGTCTCAAAGGAACTACTGGATTGCTTTATGTCTTCTTATGTGTAGCTATAGATAATGTTTGATACAACATTTTAACTAAACTTTTTAATGTGAGGTCAAGAACGCTTGCTTGTCTGAGTGCATTTTCAAGAGATGCTTCCACAAATTTTAGCATAGGCAAAAGAAATGCAGTTGCCTTAGCAGAAACATATAGTGCCTTGTTTAATGGAGCTGTGTTCAGTAACCATTCCTCTTAAGGTATCTCTTTTAGTAGCCTGCTTTTTACTGGCCCTAGGCTTTTACCTAACTAGATTCCCACATGTCAAGAAGCTCTTCCAAGTTGGTTTAAAGAAGCATGAGTTCTCACTATATTTCCTTGAGTTTTACTGGATTTTCTGACAGTTGTTATCTCTGCTTCCCTTTCTTTCATATTTTTGGGAGACTATTTACTTTTTTAAAAAAACAATTTTTATTAAGGAGATTTTTTTTAAAAGATACATTAAAGGTTACAAGGATTAGAGATGAAAAGATAGAAAACTAAAATATAATATAAAGAAATAGAAAGTACAGAAGACCACTTAAAAAAAGGAAACAGAAAAAAGTGACTTTGGATCTTCTTTTCAGCAGTTATATGTGCATATATTTATCCATATCTTTCTCTCCAAAATCACTACCTATTCCCTTCTTTTGATGGCCTACTCTTTCTAATAACCAAAGCCAAATGTTACTAATTCATTTTCTTTTTTTTTCACAAAAATCCTATAAGGGCTTCCAGTCACTAATGCCCTTTAAAACCTGACAATTTGTCAATTTCTGCTAAATCTGTCACTTTCAGTAACCATTCCCCATAGTGGGTAATGTTAAATTCTCCCATCTTTGCATGTATAATCATCTTGCTGCTGTGGTCATATATGAAGCAATCTCCCATGACTCTTTTTGGGAGGCTATTCCCAATGATTTCTTGGATCTGCCCCAGGGCTCTTCCAGAGGTTTGTTTTTAAACAAAGTAATTAAAACAAGACAGGAGATAGTTTGCTGAGATGATCCTGTGGTCTGAAAAGAAGATTTGTCCTCTCAGTCTAAGAATTTTTAAAAAGAAAGAAAGTGTTATTGTGCAAAAGTGGTGTTTCACTGATGTGCTATAACTCTTCAGAAAAAAAATTAAAAGGAGAGTAAGGAGAAAAGAGACCTTTTTTGTTCCAGTATCTCTCAGAATTAGAAATCAACGTACTTGATGGTGGGAATAAAATGTTCTTGACATCAGGAATTGCCAAGAAATGATCTGGGCCACCATAAAAGTCATTAGGATATTAAAACAAACAAATAAACAATGAGAGCTGCAGTAACAAATACCACAACCTCCAGCAACCTCTTGACTCATTTGCCCCAGCTGGAGGAGCCAAAGTTGATATTAAGCTATCAAGATGCCTCTGCACCCGTTCTGTATTTTGTATTCTAATTAAGTAACTGGTAAATGTCTGTGCAGATCTGCTTTTTCTCATCCAGGCAGGATTCCAAAATAATGAATGATTAGAGAAAGAGAAGTGAATTATACATTCATGAATTCATGATGTAGGCACAAAGATTTAAATACACTTAATGACAACAAGCTACACTTCTGGAAATAATGTTTTATTTAAAAAAATGGTTGTGGAGATCTGCTGTCTTGTCTTAACAATTCAGTCAGTAGATTAACATTCTCAATCAAAGCCAGCATTAAGAAACAAAATGCATGAGGAAGAGCAGGAATTCCACTAAATAGATTAACATATATTTCTATAACTCTGTTCTGAAGTCATTTTTTCCATCTGTTTTAAGTAAGAATCATTCTATTGTCCTACAGAATTTGCAAAATGTTCAGCCAGACTTGATGAGGCCTCATTCTTGCATTCTAATATCCTTGCTTTTAGAGTGTTGAAAATGGGATTAATAGAAACGTCAGCCTGCTGTTTTCTTTGAACCAACTTTGTATCATCTATTTTATGTACACTCTGTCTTCTTTACAAAAAAAAATTCAGACACACCCCTTACCCTCTATCTCTCTCTTCCTTACCTATGAGACATTTTCTACCACCTCCTGTTCATTTACTCAATACTCCCTCAAAATTACCAATGAAAATTGTATAATAATATTGGTCATTTAATAAGATTCCTAGTAGAACATATACTCTTAGAAATTAAGCAATTCCTTAAGTAAACATTCTTTAATGTTATTTCTGCTGCATAGCTTCTTTGTGCCCCCACACCAGGAATGTTCCAGAGCAGAATTTGGGACCAGGTAGTACTCCAGGTGTAGTTAGAGTGCAGCTCCCATGATTCCTCACTTTTGCCTTTGCTTGCCAACACAAAAGAATGTTGCCGTCTGGCCCACATGTTCCCGTAAGCTACTTCAGAACTTTAGACGGGAGGAAAGGTGTTTTTGCTTTTCCTCACAACTGGAATCTTTTAGCACAATGCACATGTCTTGGTATGGTATCTCACAGGGTCATAAATGTGTGGGTAATGGGGCCATTACCCACTTTGAAGTAGTATGCTAACTCGATCCTGCACGATGAAGACCAGCTGCAGGGAGGGGAGGCCTTTGACGCCTCTTGGGATTGGGGGGCATTGGTTGCATCCTAGTGTGTGAGACCAGGCTGTGAGATGAATAGGTGGAGCTAGATACTTATCAGCATGTTTATCCTTGGAATCTTCCCTATTCATTCTTCATTGTTATTGGGCCTACTCAGTCACCCTACAGGCAGTGCAGGCATATGCTGGTTGCTATCAGGAGGCAGTTAGGAATTTTCTCCTCTCTTTCCAGGAGTTTGTGGGGGAGGTTGTTTTACTTGCTTTATTTTGTTATGTTGTTGTTGTTTTTGCCTGTTATGGATGAAAGAAAGGCAATTAGCTTTGGGTGGGTCATTTAAATAGGTGGTCACTGACATGTAGGTGGGGGGATAGAGTGAACGGTGATGGCAAATACCCCGTGATTTGTTCCTTTGGGTCATAGGGCTAGGAGAAGGAGATTGCCCTTGGGACTGGCCTACGGTATATTTTCCTTTCCACAGGATGCAGATGGGGATTTTCCTTAAGAAGGTCTCCCCATTGAGTGTGGGCTGGGCGCTCAACCAAAATGATGTCTGTCACTCAGAGCTTGGGTGCTTCAGGTCAGGTTGTGACCCCATGCCTCAGCACGAACTTACTTTCAGCTCCTCCCCTGCAAATAATGAAGGTTAAATTTGAATATTTAAATAGTAAATAAAGTGTCCCATTAGTACCTAACCATGGTGTTGGGTTTCATTACTTCCTTATTTAGCCAGCAGTGCTGTATCTTGGCTCACCAGAGCCTAGGGCAAGCCTGGAAATTGCATCCCACCCCAGACTGGGCCAAAAAGAACCCTGGTGGGGGCAGCAGGGACAGGGCTGGCCATGGAAACCCACTGGGTGACCTTGGGTAAGTGACACTCTCTCAGCCTCACAGGAAATCTTGCCAAGAAAACCCAATGATAGGTTTACCATAAGTTGGAAATGACTTGAAGGCACACAATAATAACAACAGCAACAACAAGAATGGCCATCTGTAGAGGCTACAGAAGGATGAAGAATCAGGGATACAGAACGTAAAGGAAGGTGGCATAGGAAAGGCATCTTTGCTTGTCAGCATGTTGGGAAAATGAACTTACTCCACAGGAGGGGAGATGAGAGAGTAATGGGGTAAACGGAATGAATTTCAATGAACAGGCAAAGCTGCCACACAGAGGAACCTTTCTTTAATCTTTTGTGTTCCTTTCCTTCATAAAAGGGAAAATAACCTCATTATGCAGACAATTTCATGAAAAGATGCAAATTAATTAAAAACAGATCTGCTTCCTTGGGAAGCCATGGTCCAGGAAGGAATGGTTTGCTTTATGTGACTGGTCTTGTTGCTCAGAACTCACTTATAGAAGGTGATGATAAATGTTAAATGGTTCTAGTAAAGCTGTTAGCTCCAAAACTATATAGAACACTGACATTTTCATTATATCCAAGGGCTGACGAACATCCTGCTTTCATCATAAGTGTTTTGTTTGGTTATGTATAAAAGCTAAATACACTGCCTGTGGGAGATGTCTTGGTGTCACCTGCTCCTAAACTGAAAAGTACTTGTTTAGCAGGAATTTTATTGGAATGAATAATAGCCTTTTCTTCAGTGAGGGTGCTTTGAAGGTTGAATAGGAGAGAATCTGTAAGAAGCCAAATCTTTTCAAGTGTCCCTGATACAAATATTCCGAAGACCAATCTATTTTTTTTTCAGGGAGGGAGGTTATCTACTGCTCTCAAGCAGTGGTGTGACTAATTTTTAAATTCTGGATCATGGGACTTTTGACAACTAATACCAGTTGCTGCTGGTTCTAGGCATTAATAGTTGGCACCTTTTGCTATTGAGGTCAATTGGGACTCTAGTGACAGAGATGAATCCAAGAGTGTCCTAAATTGCAGCACTGTACTTATAGATGTAGACTGATTAAGTAGGTCCTCCACCTTTGCAGAGTGAAACTGGTACCATGAAATCAAACAATACCAGGAAGTAATAGACCACAATAACTCTCTCTTGCCAATTCTCTTGCCTGGATTGATGCCATGCAGAGTACCCAGGTGGACAAAGTTGGGTGAAGTCAACTCCACCCCTCATCCCAGTTCACTCAGCTAGGTCAGCTCTGTCATTTCAGATCAAATAATGGGATTGGGCTTGTTATGAGCCAATTTAGCATTAAACAGCAGAACTACCTAGCCAAATAATCAAACAGCCAGATACCTGAGAGACAAAAGCATCAGCAAGAATAAACTGCAAATATCTATACCTCCTTCTTTCATAATTCATCCTCTTCACTCTCTCGCTATAATAGTGATGCCTCATCAGGTTCTATACCCAGGCACATCCTGTCTCAGCTATCAGCTTAGTACAGTTCAACAGAGCTGTACCTCATACATACCAAATTGCCACACCCCACACAACCTCAGAACCCCAAAAGATAATATTTTACCACTAACTACAAGTTTACCCGAACAACCACTAATGCTTTTCAAAATGTTACTCTTGAATGGTCCTTTCGCCATGCACTGCTTGAAGCTCTGTTTGTGTGCGTGTGTGTGTGTGTGTTGAGAGAGAGAGGAAAAAAAGTTGTACACCTTTCAATTTTATTTTATTTTACATAATGGAACTCTTGTATTCTCTTATATTGGCAAGTTAGGAAACATTAATTTGCAGATTTTGTTAGTATCTTTAAAGCTGGAGATTTCTGGAGATTCAGAAATTCAGGAAATTCTGTGGTTTTATATAACATTAGTGGGAAATGGTGGTTACATCGCATGGAAAAAGATATGAATACAGACTTGAGTCGGAGACTTGGAGTTGCCCCAGTGAAACCAGTGCTTTCAATGTGTCTGTTTTAAATATGCCTTAGTTAGGCTCCATCCCATTTTTTTTAACTAGTTGCATTACTTTTTATGGTTGCCTCTACGCTGTTGTCAGATTTCTCCTTGAGGATTTTTTAAAGGTCTGTTCAGCAACATTGCATGGTGGAAATCCTCAGAATAAACCACTAGCAACTTTTTGGCTTCTTTGACAAGGCTACAGGAAGATCTATAGGGGAGCAGGATTTTGTGGTTCAACCACATGTTCCATTTAGCATCTCAGAACTGTGTGTACTGAGGAAAATTTTCAGTTATTGTGCCTTGAACCATTCTTAACAACATACTCCTATGCATATTACTGTTAAAGTAACTCCTACTCAGAATGAGACCACTAGGCCCAAGTAGGCATTCATACGACTTGCAGCTTGAAACCGTGACTTGAAAGAGAAAATCAGGCAGACAGCATCCAACTGGGGCTAAATGATTTTTACATGAAGTTTAAATCAAAAAGCCTAAGAAAAGAATTCCCTCTCAGAGGATGAGTGATCAAATTACTGCAGTGTTGAAGTAGCACCCAATAGCATTCACCATTCCTACCAAGAGGGGGAAATTGCAAAAGGGAAAGAAAAACAGCTGCTTTCTATCACATTTTCAAAAGTTTATTAGATTAATAGTTCTCTTTTCCCCACTGTGCTTAATGATTTAAATGATTTTCCTCAATGGACAGAAGACGGAAGAAAAGCAAGTATTAGTGGTAAACGCCATATGTATGCAAACCTTGCCAAAAGTAATTCAAATATTTTTGGCTAATGTGTGTATAATCGGGTTGGGGGAGCCTGTCTACAGATACTTTGTCCATAGTGTCTTTCTGTTGTATCAAGGCATTTAAAAAGAAGAAGAAAACACCAGCAATCTACTTGATAGCTAGAGCTTGCTGACTTCTACTGGTGTAAATAGAAGACAAAAGAATGCTAAAGGGGAGAAAAGATGGTACAAGTCATCTATTAAATCCCACACACTGCAGAATTTTTTTTTTCTGTTTCTGTACAAAATGATATCTTAACAGAACCTACGGAAGATTTTAGTCAATACTAAAACCACACCAGTTGTTTCAAATTTGTTTCCATGCAAGATACAAAGTGTGGGTTGTTACCTTTAAAGCCCTATATAATTTGGGTCTAGGTTGCCTATAGGATTGCCTTCTCTCCACCATCTGTACTCAGATCTAGTGGGGGACATTTACTTCAGTCATCCAAAACTGGGTTGACAATGTTTACTCAGAGGACATTTTCTTTGGCTGCCCCAAGATTGTGGAACAACCTGCCAAAGTAGATAAACTGGTGCCTGTCATCAGCAATGGATTGGATGAGGGTGGAAAAATTGAAACATAATCCAGAGAAAGTGGAAGTGCTCCTGGACATTTGAAAGACAGATCAGGGAATAGGAATTCAGCCTGTGCTGGTGAGTTTACACACCCTCTGAGGAAGACACAGGTATGCAGCTTAGGTGTGCTCCTGGACTGAGCTCTGAGCCTGAAAGCTCAGGTTTCAGTGGTAGCTAAGAGTGCATTTGCACAGCTTATGCTTGTGCACCAGCTGCACCTGTTCTGTGAGATGTCCAATCTGGTCATAGTGACACGTGTCTTAGTTACATCCTGGTTGGATTACTGTAACAGAATCTACATGAAGAGTTTTTGGAAACATCAGTTGGTCCAAAGAGCTGCAGCTAGATTGCTAACTGGGGCTGGTTTGAGAGAACACACAATGAGCTTGTTGTAATAGCTTCACAGGCTATCACTCTGTTTCTGGGCATAATACAAAGTGCTGTTTTTGACCTATAAAGCCCTAAATGTCTCAGGTCCACATTGTTTGAAGGACCAGATTTTCCCTTACAAGCCAAGATTTGTTGGAGAAGTCCTTATCTCTGTCCTACCACCCTCACAGATACACATGGTGGGAACACCAGGGAGGGCTTTGTCAGCAGCTGCTCCCAATTTCTGGAATTCCTTTCCCAGAGATGTTAGACTGGGATCCTCCCAGCATTCTTTTTTGTTTAAACAGACATTTGATGAGTGAGGTCTGTCTCACCTAAACGCCGTACTGGATCTTGGTAATTGTACTGGTATGTTTGTGTGTGTGTGTGTGTGTGTGTGTACACACACATGTACATGTATGTGCATGCTTAATAATGTATATTTTAACCTGGTTTTATTTTTTTGATTGTTTAATTGTATTTTAACTTTTGTACCTTGTGAATTTTTAATAACGTATTTTTTAAATTTGTTGTAAGCCGCATTGAGTCATGGTTTGGGGAAAAGCAGGATAGAAACAACAACAACTTGTTAGCTGGATATGTTGTCTGCATTTAAAACAGTAATAAACATCAATCTCTTCCAGCAGGTCTATCCAGATTTTTTTAATTATGAATTTTAAAGTGTTTGTTGCTTGATTTTACCATGGATTGGTTTTGTATGCTCTTTTAATTGATTCATATGTTTTATCTGCTGTTGTTCCCCACCTCAGTCCATAGGAGAGGTGGGTAAAAAATAAATGCTATTGTTATGATGACAAAACATTATGGGTGGAAACAAATTTTGATGGACTGGACAGTTATGACAAAAATACCATTTTTGTGCTTCACAAGACTTGTTGTGAGAAGATGCACATCTTGTCTCAAGTATTTGTGTGTCTCTGAAAATTGCACAGTATTTCCAGGAAACTGAATGCACACAGCTCAGTTTGCCCATTTTAAATGTGAACAGCCCCTGTGTGAACAGCTTCAAATAGCATGCAAATGAAAAGATTTTTTTTTTAAAAAAAAAGTGAGAATATCTGTGGGAATTAAAACTTAAAAGTCTTGCAATCTAAGACAAATAAAGGATGGGAAAAAGCAGACAAATTTCTGAGAAACTCATTGAAATCTGGTCAGGGATGTTTTCCTACAAAACATTCCTACGAATATGTGTACTGCGCTATTCTTGATCACAGAACTGGCTGTTGTAATCTTCATGTCTTCCCAGTTTGGGAATATCTCACCTGGACAAACAAGTTATTCACCAGTAGCCCTATATTCACTGGGAACATCATTTAAATCACTGACCAGGTCTTACCTTCGGTGGTATCTTTCAGTGCTACCTTCAGCAGAAAACAAGTTTTCTTATTCCGGTGGTAATAATAAAACCACCTGCCCACTCTGCAGAACATCAGTAGCAATCTCTTTTGGCCTCCCTCTGCAGAGCAGTATCATTCAGAAGTGTTGATCTCTGAAAAGGCTTACTGAAGCATACATCTAAATATGAGTGCTTAATGTGTAACAACCAATGTGGTGTAATGGTGTGATTGTTAGACCAGGACTCTGGAAGACTAAGGTTCAAGTCCCCTCTTAGCCATGGCAACCCACTAAGTGGTCTTGGGCAAGTTCCATTCTCCCTGCCTTGGACATAGGCAACAACAAACCTCCTTTGAATAAATCCTGCCAAGAAAACCCTACAACAGGATCACTATAAATCAGAGTCAACTTCAAATCACAAAACAACAGCAATTGAATGCATATAAAGGAGGATTATGGAATCTGCGCTTTCAGGAACCCTCCCTGGATTTTTAGGTCCTTTATACTGATCCACGCTGGAATCTGTGGTTCTTCCAGATTTGCGTTTGTGGAGTGACTCTTGTTTTATAAATGTAACAGAGTGCTGTTTCAAATCTGAAGGGCACTCAGAAGCAGTAATTTCCACTTCTGAGAGCCTCTGTTCATTCATTCTTTTTGCTGTTTGTAATTCAGCTACTGATTGTCTTACTTGCTGGCATCTGGGGTTTTAGTGACCTTTTATGGACAAATTCCTTCCAATAGTTTCACACTTTTTTAAAATTACTATAGCTACTTCATTGACAGTGGTTAATCAGAGATAAGACAAGAGAGACCAGCATTTGGATGATATATGATGATTATGCTGTAAGTAATCTAGTCTTTGAAATATTGACTCCAAACCATGCCATTTCAACAACAAGAGTAGCAGCTTTTTTCTGAGCATCAGAAGAAAGAGGAACAATAAAACATTTTTTCTTTATTTATCTTGAATAATAAAAAATAGGAGGCAAGAAAAGACAAAGAAAAGCAATATAAAAAAACACAATAACACTAAAGAAAACAAAGTGATACAAAGAAATAAGCTATAAAAATAAACTACACAACAATACAATATCAAGGAAAAAAACAGATCTAGAAATATCAAACTATACTACAAAACAACAGCATAGCCACAGAAAACTAAAAATTGGTTCCCACCCCTGCTGCAAACAGTGAGTAGTAATCCAACAGTAACAACTAACAGTTAGATACTAAAAAAGATCAAAGGTTAATACTTGTTGCCTATTATTTATTTTCATAGTAAATCTAAACTCACAAAATTAAAATAAAACAAAACAAATTATGAATCTTCAACAAATCTAGTATTGTAAATACAAATTTTATATATTTATTAAATATATATATTTGTGACACCTTCCTTCAAGAACTGTGGAGGCTATTGTATTGAATCTAAGGAGAAAATTACTATCTTATCTATGCTAGGGACTTCAAAGTGGGTTTTCAAACACATGTTGATAATATTTAAGCTTGGCATACCAAGAATCACCTTTGGAATTTTCCAGAATAGCCAAGTAATGATTAGAGCATTCCTCATTCGTTCACATGTAGGCAGAGAAAGTAGGGAATAGTCAGAATTTATTTAACCTTCTTTGGTATTAAATGTAACAGTTGCATCAGGAAATTAAAATACAAGAGTTAAGAAAAGTTATACAAAACTGTAAAATATTAAATGCCAGTACTGCAAGCCAGAAGGTTGTAAGTTCGATCCTACTCGGCTCCAAGGTTGACTCAGCCTTCCATCCTTTCACAAGTCGGTAAAATAAGTACCCAGCTTGTTGGGGGCATGTATAGAAATGTTCGAAATACATGCTATTTGTAAGTTGTTCACCGCCTCGATCCATATGGAGAGGCGGGATACAAATAAATAAATAAAAAAAATAAAAATAAAATCATAATTAAATAACCACTTAATATTTAGTTAGTTCAACATTTCTATGCAACCTGATTTGTTACTACTTCTAGGCACAGCATAAGAGTACAATAATTGATTATGATTGTTGATCAGTAGTACACCAATATTCCAATATGCATAGGAATGCCGAGAAGATCAAAAATGCTTCTGTGACGGAGAGAAATATACATAAAATCTTCTCTACTGTCTGTATGACTTCTGCCATCAGGTTGTTTGATTGACTAAGACAGCCCGCCCCGTCTGACTGGGAATGGTGAGAGTTCCATTTGAACACATCTGGAGAATACCACATTGGGAAAGCTTTTTGGGGAAAAAATAATCATCTGTATTCAAGAAAGATATAGTAATACTGTCATTATTGGGAAAATGGGAATGAAAATCCCTGGGCAGTTGTATGGTCAAATGTATATAACTGAATCTTAGCAACTGAACCTCCAAAAGGCAAACCTGCCAAGTAAACTCAATATAAAATTTTAAGTTTCTAGTAGAATGTAAATACTGACCACACTAAATGAAGAACAGTTCTCCAACCATTGCCTGACTGCCAAAAAGATGTCTTCTCAAGGGTTATTTGTTCACATCCCCTTGTCTAATTTAAACTGACAAGAGTTGCCAGTTCACCAGCTGGCCTACCTGTATCCACTTTTCTAACAGCAGGAAATATGCATGCTTGAAACTGTTGAGTGAGATCTTATTGACCTCAGATTCTGTCATCCCCGTTTCTTGTAAACATCAAATATCATGTTTCATTGTTAAATCAAAAAATTTACAACTCATTCTCCCATTCTGCCATATTCCATAATATCATAATGTTATACTATGAGTGGCAGGGAAATAGATATGCACGGAATTGCAATTCAGAAGAAAACCTTATCTTGTGACTGAAATGTTTCAATGAGTGACCCTATACATGTTTATCTGACACTTCAGCAAAAAACCTAGGGCTGAATCTAAGTTCATTTGTTATACCAGCTAGAGCAGACTTACTATATCAGTCAGAACTTGATAAGTAGATACTCATGTAAGTTCCATTTATGTAAGTTCCATTTATTGTTTACTCTAGCTGGGATTAATAAATGGATTTATCCCTAACTTTGATCTAATTGTTGTGATTCTACAGATTAGTACTGGAATATTTGTGCCTACAAACTGTTAATTGTTATTTTAGTACCCAGTTCATTTAATGGTGAACTGCCCAAAACCACCTGCAATAAACAGTGGAGACATAAGTTATTCAGTAAAACTTTACTCTACTGTATCAAGAATAAACTCTCCATTAATTTCAAAGGTGTCATGATTCTAGCCACACTTGCTAAAATATCACCAGGCATTATTGGTAGTAAATCTTGCAGAAAAGTACCTTTAAGCTGTCTCAGGAGAACTTATGTTCTGTACCTTAACCTTGAGTTACTGACATATTTGAAACCTAGATACTTACTTGTGCTTAATTCTCAAGCAACCGAGTAGTTGCCTAATCTTCATTTTTATTTTGTTTCTGTTCTGTAGTCTCTATCTGTACAAGCAGAAGATTCATAATTTCTAATTTATTGGCTCTTTTTTTTTCACTGAAAAAAAGTTTGTCCAACATTCTTGTAAGCAGCAAACATGTTGAAACTATCTCTGTGCGATCAAACTATGCAATGCGTTATGTGTAGTTAGAGCAGCAACACATAAATCTCAGTGTTCCATCATGAATCATGACAATGTCAAAAGCAACAGGTTTCTAATACTGGAACACAAATTCAGATCTATAGAACCTTGAAACCAACTATGATAACATGGGCATATTTAGTTGCTCACATATGCTGCTTCCTAGGAATTATGAGGTGCCAAGGCAGTTCTAACCATCTATAGTATATGCGAGGCCAGATGCAACCACAACCAAGTGGGACAAGTAAGCTATTACACAGATCTTGTGGTGCAAGATAAAAGTATATTAAGTACAGTGAGATATTTTAAAACCCTATTTTCTATGCAAGTAAATATAGGAGAGCAAATTATCCCAGTCTCCCAATAAATTGCTTTGGATAAGTACAGAAGGAAAAAATTTACACAGTTAATCAACATAATACATGATTAAACCAAGAAAAAAGAAGAGAACAGCAAAACAGTACAGTTCGTAAAATCAGCAGCAAAATAGAAGAACAGTGGAATTTAAAAACACTAAAACTCTTTTTTTTAAAAATGTCTGAAACAATAAAATGTCTTCACCTGCTGCTGAAAGGGCCATAACTTAGGTGAGTTTCTGAGGTGTCACAAGGCAAATAGATTGTGAGCTTCAGAGGTCAGGTCAGGTCAAGAGAAAACCTGATTGACCTACATATATGCTGACTATACATATAAATATACTGAAAATGCTGTTTTCTGTGCAAAACAACCACATGAAAATTTGCACAGAATAAGTCTCAAATTGTAAATAGCCTTGGAAAACTGTGTTTTTCTACATGTTTCTCACGGCAGAAAGATATTTGTTAAAATTGCTGATTGCTTCCTTTAGGAAGAAAATTAGTGATGAATTGCGTATCTAGTTGCTAGGTCTCAGGGCACTGATTGAAGGAGTGAGGGAAGAAGGCTGGGAAAAGAGATAGTGGTGCCATGGCCTTGGACTTATTATGCTGTTTGGTCTAAGGCAGGTAGTGCAGTGTCAACATCACAACTGGTGAGCCTTCTTGTACAAAACCAGGCAGCATCAGGGCAAACTGAGGAAGAGGACTCCCCAAGGGGTGGCAGTGAGCCTTCTACAAGTCCAGCAGCAGGGTGGGACTGGAAGAACTCCTTACCTGCTAACTTAGTGGCAACTGCTGCCACTACTGGATGCATTTTGCTGCCTGTCTAGTCATTGTGTTCTCACCACCACCACCACCCCCAGCCCTGGAGAGCTACCTGCTTGGGATGCTTTAGCTGTAGATCCTGCACTAAGCAGGAGGTTGCACTTACGCCCCATGAAACTCATTCCAGCTCTAGGATTCTATATGTATTACCACATGGAGTCTTGACGCTTCACCATCTTGGTTTTTAAGATCTAGCAAACATGGATTGATTAGATGGGTCCAAGGAATGGTAAATGCCTCACTATATCAGAGTGTGGTTGTTGCTGCCTTGAAGAAGGCCTGAAAAGGACCTCTGTGGACCCAGAGGTATGCAAGAACTATTGTCCTATTACTATTCTGTATTTGGGCAGGGTGCCTGAGCATGTGGTGGCTGGGGAATTTCAGGTGCTCTTGGAGGAAACTGATTATCTGAACCCATGTCTGTCTGGTTTCAGGCCAGAGTAGGGAACCAAGACAACCTTGGTTGCTCTGACTGACAACTTACTCTGGGGAAAAGTAAGGGGGGAGTCTTTTCTGTTATCTTCTTGGATCTCTTGGTGGCTTCTGATACTATTGATCATGATCTCTTACTGGACTAGCTCTGCAAGTGGGAATAAGAGGCATTGTGTTACATAGTTCCACTCCTATCTGCTTGTCTACGATTGTAATAAAGATCTCTCTCTCTCTCTCTTATCTGCAAAATCAATTCCGGGAGGGGGGGCTTTTGCTCAGCCCCATGTCCATTGTACTGTGGGGTGCCACAGGGTTCAGTCTTGTCTCCTATGCTCCCAGGCTGGGACATCTCTATGAGGTCTATGAGGAATTTTAGGGCTGGGTACCATCAGTATGCCGAGGATGTTCAACTTTACTTCTCCTTGTCATCTGAATCAGCTGGAGTTGTGAAGGTGCTGGAACAGTGCTTGGATGATGTAATGGGCTGGATGAGGACCAATAAATTGAAGCTGAGTCATGAAGTTGTGTGGATTGATGGTGTTCAGGTCTAGGAATAGGATAGTTGACCAGCCCTGGATGAGGTTGCACTCTCCTGAAAATAGCAGGTGCACAGTTACGGAATACTTCTAGATCCATCTTTGTCACTGGAGACCCTGATAGATTTGGTGGCTCAGAGTGCTTTAGGCCAGTTCAACTGGTCTACCAGCTATGGCCTTTCGTGGACAAGGATAACATAGCCACAGGAGGCCATGCACTGTTAACGTCCTTCCTAGACTTCTACAATGCAATTTACTTGGGGCTGCACTTGAAGACAACTTGGAAACTGCAGCTAGATTGCTCACTGTGATTCCTTTCAGATACTATATAACACTAGTTCAAAAGGAATTGCACTGGCTGCCAATATGCTTTTAGTCTGAATTGAAGGTGCTGGTGATAACATTTAAAATCCTAAATGATTTGGGACCTTGATAGTTGTGAACCACTCTCTCTACTCTTGCTTTAGAATTGACATCTATTGACAAGCCCTCTTAAGTGTCCCACCAGTTGGGTAAATACAGTGCAGGGTGACATGGGAGAGAGTCCTCACAGTGGTGGTATTCCAGATGTGGAATTATTTGCCTCTGGAGAAGTGACTGGCACCAGCATTGGGATCATTTCGGTGCCAAGAGAAAACTTGTCTTTTTCTTAAAGCTTTTCTGCCTAACTGATTTTATCCAGGGTGTATATATCTTATGGTTGTATTATTTAACACAGTTTTAACCAATTTTAAATAATCTGGTTTTAATCAAAAAAAGTTATTTAATATTTTTTTAACAGATTAGAACTGTTACCAAAAATCAGCTGGTCTGGAAGAAGTTCTGGCCTGCCTCTCAATTCCTCGACATTAAGCTGGTGTTGAATCTACTCTGTGTTTTAATCCAAGCTTTAAACAAGCTATTCAGAATGGGGCCTGCACTTTGAATAGTTCCTTTGAAATCCAATCTAAAACCCATATTGGATTTACTGCCACACTGGTGTAGGAGCCACCAACCACCAATGGCAATTGTACAATTGTTATTTCAAATGCTTCTCAAAATACAAGGGCTAAAATTCTGTATTGCAGTCTGTGTCACATAACTTAACACATACTTAACTCCGTAAGAGAGGCTCTAAGGAATTGTGAATTGTTAGTGAATTGTGAAGTTGTGTAGTGGGACATGGGCAAGAGTGTCCAGATATACTTGGGCTCTACTGATGCACACTGGCACTCCCTAGCTGGTATTCCATTGTGCATCAGTCCTGACACTCAACAGTCATTTCACTGTCCCCCCCTGCATAGTAACATAATTGTAGCCCCCTGGATGCTGGAAAACTGTTCAATTCTATTTGCAGCATATGTAAGTCCACTTATGAAGATACACATCTTGAATGGAAACATTGGTACAGTGTTGCTTTCTCTCTGCCTTGTTTGTGCTTCGTGTGGGTTCTAATAAGAATTTAGGAAATAGGATTCTTCAATAAAATAGTTTAGCAACTAAGGTTATTAATGAATTCATATTTTATGGACAAAGGAAATATGTTTTAGTTCTAGAGAAATCTTTAGTGAAGTGTTAATGGCATAAATATTGCTAAACTGGCCCTTTCAATGGGGTGGGTTGCTAATAGATCTATCTAATTTGGTTGCCTGTTAAAAATGCATGCATTCTCATTTTAACCCAATTTTCCTTAGCCATCCCAGGCTAATGGTAATCCTTGTATTATTTTATATCCATTTTAAACACATATGGTTTGTTGTTTAATTTTTTCCCCTCAGTATTGCTACAGAAATGTGCCAAATCTGATTCTAATTGCAGAGCAAACTAAAGGAATTTGGAAAGCATGCCCAGAAATTCAGCACTATTTGAATAAAACACATGTGTATTTTAAATGGTTTTGCAGTCTGTGTCAGTATTAAATCTTTTTCCTGATACTATACTTGGATAAGATTTATGAAAAAATGTCTTTTGTTCTTGTGGTTCAGAATCTCTGTTTAAAGATATCCCAAAAGTTTGGGAAAGTTACATTTTTGAATCTCTATTCCCAGCATTCCCCTAGCTACTGTGATCACTGGCCCTTGTGGAGTCTGGGAGCAGATGTCCGCAAATGTAACTTTTCTAAGATCTGCATTCTAATGTTATATAGACATTGTTATTTCAGTATTGGGATTAAATGAAATTTTAAGAGGAGTCATAAATGCAGTAAAATTTATGTCACTGGCACTGCTAAATGTTTCTCTATAATTTGATTTAACAGTGGATGTGGAAGTGCTAAAAAAATGTATATAGCTAATCAGTTATAACTGCTGGCTTCTCCACCATTGGGTGGAGAATCTGTTCCAAGTTTCAGTCTGAGCTTTAAAGGAGTGGTTTAAGGTACTGTAGGTACAACTTTGAAATATCAACATATCAAATGGCAAGACTGAATCTCTGTCTGTGTGTATGCAGTACACATTAGCCCTGATGGTAAATTAATACCTTTTCAGTTGAAAACAACAGCAACCATATGCAAGGGAAAAGGGAATTATATTTGTTGCTTCTTTCAAAACCAGTAGTTTTCATAAGCAAAGGCAGCTGACTCTGTTTTCCATCTCTGCTCTACTGTTCTTTATCTTCTTGATAAAATGTTAGCAGTATGTCATTAAAATATGAAATTATTGTCGCTTAGACCTCCAATTATTCACAGTTGTTGACCTTCTACTGTCAGAAAGCTTTGAAGGCTCAGGTTGGGAACATTTGTAGCCTGTGAACCATGATGACAGAAGTGTGGGCATCTTTTTCAACATGACAGAATAGAGTGCTTGAGGCAATATGTTCACATGGTGACTACATTCGTTTCCAGAGAACGTGGTAAATGCCTCTCTCCTCCTCTTCTTCCTCCTCTTCCTTCTCCTTCTTTTTTTCCTCATCTCACATTTACAATTCCCCCCCTCCAAAAAAACATGCATCATCTTCTGAATTCTATATAGGGGTTTCTCAAGCTATACAGTCTATTGTTTAAAAGCAATACAGTTGCCCTGCCCATATTGCATTAATACAGTATTAGGTTAAGCACTGCAGTTTAATATGTGATGTATGGACACTCAAAACAGGATTTGAAAGACAATTTGATTTTTATAACAGTATAAACTATATTAAACACACATACACACACATATATAATATTTTAAAAAATCTATTCATCACAGTAATGTCAGAATTAACTTTTTAAACACATGGCTGAAACCCACAATTGCAGTTATGAATGTGTAACCTAGTGTAACACATTCATAACAGATTCATATTTATGATCCCTACATATTCAATCATGTAGGGATTTAAAAAGTAGGGGTTTAAAAGTCTCCCAGTCCTGATATACTGATCTCCTGTGCAAGGAAGGGTTGCAACAGGGATCATGCTTCTGACTGTAGCCCCAGAGATCACTCACGGGAGTGGAGGGCGGGAGGTGGGGGGAGCCATCAGTCTGCTGCGTCCCTATTAACAGGAAAATAGACCTCTGTCACTTGCAGTGTCTGTCACCCAGTAAGTCACAATTAGGAGGGCTGGACAAGGAGAGGCGATTTAGCTATGCAAGTAAGGTCATTACATAACTAAGCAGCACATATAGAAATCAGTTTCATTGCCAAAGACTACGATAGTAGTAGTAGTAGTACACTTAGCCCTCCACATTCACTAGGGTTAGGGACACAGGACCCTTGCAAAAGTGAAAAATTTGCAAATAACAAAATTTGTGTGTCTTTGGGAAGGGGGCTGAGGCACAGGTGGGGAAAGTGGGCATCCAGGGTCCAAACCAGGTCAGGGAAAGGAGATGGTTGGCATGGTGGCATGGTGGACCACCATACCAACCATCTCCTTTCCCTGACCTGGTTTAGACCCTGGATGCATCCACCTGTGCCTCAGCCTCCTTCCTCTCTCTTATCCATCCCCTTCATTGGGTGTGGGGGGCATGGGTACAGGGTTTGTGGCACTGAGCATTTGGGCAAAGAGCCATCCTTAGCTGGCCAGGCAGAGACTGGTAGAGGAAGGGGGGTACCAGAGGTGGGTTTTTAAAGGGCTGTGTGGCCTGATTGGAGCCACCAAGAGGGAAGGTTCCCCCGAAAAAGAAGCACCTGTGATGGAAGGGCAGAGCTTGGAGAAACTCGCAGATAATTAAATCCGTGAATGTCAAACCCACAAATGTGGAGGGCTGACTGTAGTAACAGTGGCCATTTCCGCCCTACATTGTTACAATGCTATTATTCCACTTTCAACATCCTGTGGAATTCTGGGATCTGTAGTTTACTGAGGCCAAAGAGCTCTGTGACTGAGAACTCTAAAGGCCCCTCTCTAAACTGCAGATCCCAGGATCCCATAGGATGTTGATAGTAGAATAATTGTGCCATAACAATGTAGTGTGGAAATGACTAGCAACAACAATAACAATTGCTATTATCTCAAACAACTTTTACATGTATACATTTATTTCCTTATTGGTGTTCTGTCTTTCTCTCAAATAGTTCAGGCTCACAATAATCCTGTGACTTTGCTTACATAAAGAGGTAATAATCTTCTCAAGGCTACCCAATGCACTTCATGATATTTCAGTATGACTTTCCTATGCTGAGAGAAAGGTGGGATACAACTAAAACAAAATAAATCCAAGACAAGAATTAGATTCTTAAATAATTGGGGGAAAAATGAAAGTAATTGAATTC
The DNA here is from genome assembly GCA_948474755.1 of Ctenosaura bakeri. NCBI lineage: Eukaryota > Metazoa > Chordata > Lepidosauria > Squamata > Iguanidae > Ctenosaura > Ctenosaura bakeri. The sequence goes on along the minus strand of CAOLHI010002546.1, from coordinate 136,824 downwards.
ATTATTTGCACACACTATCTATAATAACCAACCAATTCTTCCAACAATTAATAATCCAGCTTCCAGTAACCATATTACAAAGTCAGCTTCAAAAATGATTACCTGGACCTAAAAAAGTATGTTTGTGTAACAGAGGCTTTCTCTCCAGTTCTCTACAGCCCTTGAAAAGTTACCCTGCCTCTGCCTACTCTGATTCTGTTAATTATAATAATTACTGGCTTTCATCCAGCTGACTTTATTTATCTTTATTTACCATTTGTCTTCCTGCTGCAAGAAGACCTTTGAAGTCCACAGCTTGTGAAGCATAGTCACAATCCAGAACCTATTTTGTGCAAAATTTTCACATAGAGCCTTTCCACACTACACTGTTATAGTGCTATTATTCCACTTTCAACATTCTGTGGAACTCTGTCGTTTGTAATTTTCTGAGGTCAAAGAGCTCTCTGGCTAAGAATTCTAAAGGTCCCTCCCTAAACTGCAAACCCCAGGATTCCATAGGATATTGAAAGTGGAATAATAACACTATAACAGTCTAGTGAGGAAATGGCCCTGGTTGTTTCGCACAGAAGAACAGCATTTTCTGTGAAGAAAAAAAAAATTTACTTATAGAAATACTCTTTCCTATGCAGAAAATTTTGTTTTCTATGCCAATCAACCATGTGGAAATTTGCACAAAATAAATCCACAATTACAGCATTTCCTGTAAAGGAGGCAGCATTTTCTGAGCAGGAAATTATATTTCTGCATAGACAGTGTTTTCTTTGCAAAAAAAACCATATGTGAATTTTGTGCTGACTAAGTGCTAAACTGCAAAGATTCTCATCAGTCTAAAAATCTTGTCAGGATTTCTCAACACTTGAAAAACATGTTTTTGACCATCACAGCATTACCTGTTTTCAAATGCCTGCCGCCTGCCTGCCTGCCTGCCTTCTTTCCTTCCTTCCTTCCTGTAACAGCAGGAAAGCCAAGGGCCATAAAGGTACTAAAGTAAGACGAAACATAGACATATCTAAGAAGAGCATGTTGGGGGGGGGGTATCAACATTGACTTGTGGGGTGTTATAAATGTTGTATATTTTATCCCGGTTTTGCTTTTTACAATAGGAATCCTATTTCTTTCACTTTTTAAAAGCCATTTGAATTAGGCAATTTAATTAGGTTACCACTGGTGGAGTGGTGGCATGAATTAAAAGGATAGTCTCCTAATGTGGAATATCAGTGATGGCCTTGTTCTGTGGTGATTGTATGCTTTCTCTCTCTGTGTGTAAAATCGCTTTTCCTTCTCTCATCATGTTTCCACCCCCTCAAATCTAGATTTCCCATTCTCTTGCTCTGCATCTATTATCAATCCCTCTGCTTTCCCCTCATATCAACTACTGCCCACTTTTCCACAGAAAATCGTGGATGTCTACTGTGTATCTGAAGTTATGTTTATATGTACTGTGCCATTTTTGTCGGTATTATGTGATGATGAGGGAAGGATCTCTGGCAAATCCTAAGATGAGGAAGAGTGGTTCCAGCAGGCCTATGGACCATTTCGATACCCATTGTTGCCTAATCTATACAAAAGCAACTTTAAAAGTTTCAGACACAGGAGGAATAATGTCAAGAAAAGATTTGATGAGGAACTGTTGTCTTTGTGTTGTTTTATTAAACTCTTTCTGCTTTGCCTTTTGTGCCAAAGGCACTTCTAGTTTGCTAATGCTAATGATATTAAAAAGAAACAATTAACAATTAGAAATATTGACTCTTCCTATATCCAGTGATCTCAGAGGAAGATACAATAAAATCCATTTAAACCGTTTACAACAATAAAGAAAGCTTACACATATTAAACAATTTAACAAGTTAGAGCAAGATATGTTAAAGCCAATTTAAACAGTTAAGTCAATTTAACATGCTCATTGGGAGATTTGAATGAAATCAGTTAGGCCCAAAAGGCTTTAGTAAAATGCCGTGTTTTCACAGCACTGGAATGATACCAGCATTGGCACCAATATGCCCTCTAGGTGCAATACATTCCACAACTGGGGTGCCATGGTAAAGGAGGCCCTCTTCCATGTCCTTCTGCAGTGCATTGCCACCCCCCCAGGGGGATATGGAGGACAGACCTTCCACCAGACCTCAACCCCTGGGAAGGCATATATAGGGAGAAGGAGTACATCTGCAAGTCTTGAGGTCCTGTGCTATTCAAGGCTTTAAATGTTTCATCAGCACTTTGAATTTGGAGAGCCTGCATATTACCATCCAGTGCAACTCCCTTTTAAAATGGGTGCTATATGATTTCTATATATTTGTGTGTGTGTGTGTGTTTCATATAGAAACCAAGGTCAAGATCACGGCAAGGCAAAGAATTAAACGACTTCCTTCTCTTTTCCCTGTCACCATGGTCCCACACCAGATCATCTTCTTCCTGCTCACCTTTGTGGCTGTTGTACGGTTGAACCCTGACCCTACCTTGAGGAGCAGCTTCTGTTCCCGGCATAAGGCTACTCCTTCTTCCCTAGCTGCTCAAGGGGAGCTGGAATATGCCCAAGCTGGCTGGTGGGATGGGGACAGAGCTGCACTGATGAGTCCACTGGCTGCTGTTTCAGACCTGAAGCAAGGGTATTGCAGAAGAAAGTACTAGGTTTCTCCTTCTACAGTGCTCCCTCAGCATGTTGGTGTAATGGGGATTTATTACAGTGTATGTGACTAACAGAATTTTAGCCAATGTGAACATCCAAGTCTTTAATTTTATACTTTTTTTGGTTACTGCAGGACGTGACAACAAAAGTTTTGAGCATGCACTTATAACAGACAGAATAAACAGCCTTCATTTTTAATCCTTAAGAGGAAATTGACTGAAATAAAAGAATCCGTTTTGGAAGATGCAACAGGACAACACAGTGTTCCCCCCTCCCAATGCACAAACATTTTTGAAAACAAGAAACAACTGTCACAGCAACTAATAATTACTCATGACTTTAAACAAAATAGGAATATATTTTTAAATTCTTGACTTAATTGAAATCAGTGTTTATATAACGTGCCAAAGTAGAAACAAGTGTGACAGCCTCGACGTGTCAGAAAAGAGCGTTGAGAACATCTGATGCAAAAGTCAGAAACGCACTCATCTCCTCTAATTATCATTGTCGGCCAACAATGTTAATGTAATTTCTTTGAAGAGTTAGCATTATTTTTAAAATAATGTGTGTGTGCACACGCATGCATGCATATAGCCTCAAAGAGAAACGTTTCCACGAGCCTGGGCTGTATTTTACCCTGAGTTTTTTCCCATCTGAAAGGGTTCCATACACATTGACTAGGGGTCCCCTTTGAAACTACAGCTGTGTGAAACACTTCTGCCACATTATTTGGCTGTACAAAGATTCTCTTTGCTGATCTTGCCCAGATCCTGATCTCTGTGGAAGGCTTTAAAATCTATTGTTATTGTAAACCATGTCTGTATTTCTCCTTTATTTCTTTAATCAGGGTAGGTAGAAAGCTTATTTAGGTCAGTTTGGTCCTCAGACATAAGACACCTTCTTGGGCATTAATGGCTTCCTCAGGCACATCTGCTTTTCTTTAAAGAGACAGGCACACAAGTCAAATCTCTTTTACTAAAGCAATGGAAGACATTAATCATGAACAAAAAGTACAAGAATGTAAAGAAATGCACGGTTTCTCTTTCACTTTTTACCCATTAGTAATACTTTTTTTCCCTTACAATCTTCTCTTATTTCAAATTCTACAAATCCTATTGATTCCTGCAGAGTAACAGTTGATTCTTTTATGTGACCTCTGTACAATTTCATATTGAAGGGTGCATTTAGGTGAAACATTCAGCTTGGGTGGAATGATCTTGAAAGCTTACGTGTAACTGGGTGATTGCCCAATTCTCTTGCCTAGGTAAGTTTTTCTGCAGTTTCAGCTCAAGAAAGAGGCTGAGGCAAAGAATGTCTTCTAGAAATATCTCCTAGGAATGTTTTAGCATTTTGTTCAGCCCACATTTTTTTTTAGTGAACTGACCTGCATTGCACTTCCTGGACTAACAAACGGAGCAGATATGTATATGTTATCCTAAATGGCATGGTCACTTTGAATTCTGATCCTGACATCTGGAGTATTAGCTACCTCTACCCCCAAATTTGTATCATCCATAAATTTATTAAACATGCATTCAATTCCATCATCCAAGTCAGACCTGGAACAGGACCCTGAGACACCTCACTAGTCACTTCTCTCCAGTATGAAGAGGAACCACTGGGGAGTCCTTTCTGGGTTTAGTTTGTCAACCAATTACAAATCCCCCTAAGTGTAACACTGGCACTTTCTGCACCCTCCCTTTTTGCTGAGTTCTCCAATGGGGATCCCAGCATCTGCTCTGCTGGGAGGGAAGGGTAATGAAAGCGCTCCCCTCCATACCAGCTGGCTCCATAGTGAAGGAAGTGCAACGGCCACACGTCTTTCTTCCACAGCACAGCTGGGTACCTTCCCATGCTGCACTGGGGCAGGAAGCACAGCCGTTGCACTTCCTGGGCTTCTGTAGGACAGGTAAGTCTGCGATGGTGGCGTGATCACAGGTCATAGTATGCAACTCACCTGGTTCTGGAGACTTGAAGGATTATACTGTCATCATAAATAGCTAACAATTTAGCTGCTGGTTCACTGCATGGCTTAAATCTTCTACCTGAGAAAGCTGCCCCGTTCTTCCTAATGATAATAGAAAAGAAGACTTTAATATGGTTGTTTCTTACACTTACTAACGCTAGTGGTTTGACTATATACATATAATGGAAATCTAATGGGTGCCACAGATTGAAGTGTGCTACAGATCAATATGAAAGAACTTTTCCATTTCTGTATGAATGAACACAGTTGGCACATTAGAATCTACTTTAAATTCTTGATTTAAAAAATTAATAGGAGGATGTCAATGGTAAAAAGTAAAAGAAAAAAGGGATGAAGAAGAGAAATGAAATATAGATAATAGGTAGATCTGCTCTCCAAAGCTACAGATAATCCCTGTTTATTTGTCCAGCTCTTTAAGGGCTTAGCTGAACCTACAAAACTCTTGATGCTTGTCCATCACAAGTAATGACATGCAAGCCCTGAGAAATAAATGTGTCTGGAAGAAAATGAAGAAACAAGTCTGGTGCTTATTAGTAAGAAAAAATAAAGAACTAGAACACAATGAGTTCTGTCTGTGCATTTACTAAGCTGAGGCATACAGCATCAGAAAACAAACAACAGAACAATGAAATTCAAAGTGAGCAACTAGATTTATGGCTGTACGGTGATGTGCAAAGATGTTTATCACTTCATGTGACTCTTCTAAATGAGCATCAGTTCTCAATGTTTCCGGATTTCAGCTGCGGGGAGCGGGGTGGGGGTCTGCATAGCATATTTCATTCCATGATTTTCAGGACTTTGACTTGGCACAGCATCGTTCTCCGGATAGCAGGTTGCTCAAGTTCGTACACATTGTAGGCTGTTGCTAGGCTTGGTATTTGCCTTCATTTATTGCAGCTTAGTCACTGCCTGTTTGTAAAGTAAATGTCAGAAACTGATCCATGGGTGAGAATGTGCTGTACACTGAGAAAGCTCCAGACGACAATTAATGTGCTTTTAAAAGTGGAAACTTCTCCTATGTAATTAGGTTGTTTAACCCTTCAGGTTTCAGTGATGTGTGAAATAGAGCTGATGAAAAGCCTGTTTAATGAAAAGATTAGTAGGTTGTCAGAAAGGGACCATTAAGAGATTAAAATTTACCTTCTTGAAACAGTCTTGAACTGATGATTACAGGAGTTGCTCCCCCTACTTCTTAGCATGCTTATTAAGAAATGCATGTGACTGAAGAAAAGACTTCAGTTTTCAAATTCAGAGCATGGAGCAATTTAGTCATAGTATAGTGTTCATGCCACCAATACTTAAATATTGTATTTGCACTGTACACTAGAATAATTTCCCAAAGTAGTATAGTATAAGCATCACTGGAAATGTTAGCATCTTATTAATGACAGGCAGCTCACTAATCATGCACAACAGCTAAGGGGCAACTCTTTTAGCTGAGAACAGGAATTTGTGGGGGATTTAATAAGATAAGCTTCATTTTGGAATTTATCCAATATATTTCTCTACCCTAGATAATGCCACTGACTCATAGATGTCCTCAAGCAAGGCTATGCTTCCAGAACTGTATCATCCTCTCTTAATTCATTTCTTCTCTAGGAATGAATTCAAGGGGCTGAGTTGGCTAAAGAAGGGATCATAATGACCATGTCCCATTTAAGTTTATGTTTGTAAAGGGAATAGGCTGTTCAAGGGTTCTACATTGTTGGGGGAAGTGCACACAAAATGTAAGTATCGGTGAAAATAATCTTCAAAATGCTTCACACTAAGGAAATTACTTGCAAAATGTCTGTATTAGGCAAAATGCCAAACAAAAATGCATGTATGGGGGGAAGTGCACACAATGCATATACATTTTTATGTAAACTAAGCTTTAGAAGGTTCAGGGCAAACTAAACCTACAGCTGGGAAAATTTTTCAGTGATGGAGATGAACTGAATTTAACACTGGACAGATAAGAAACTGAGAGAAGCCCAAACTTATAGATTCCAGTGAACAGCATGGTCTGATCAAAGATATCTACCCTGTGCACATGGTCTATGTGAGCACTGAATCTTTGACACTGTACCAAATTGTTTCTTCATTCACTGCAGCAAGGGTGGCTGATCTGCTTATATTTTGCTACATGGACTTTATACTTTGTGTTAATTAGCTCTGTCTGTGAAATGAGTGGGGATCACTAGGTGTAGGAGATTCACGTGTGTACATCAGCATACCTGAATCTGGGAAGGTGAAAAACATAGTGCTTGCCTTTCTTCAGAATGAATGTGGAAAGAATAAATATTGTGGTGGTGGTGAGGAATTGGTGTTGTTGCATAAGCCTGAGGCAACTGCCAGGACAACTGGATAGCTTTTGTTTCCTTGCAATGTCTTCTCATGTAAGATTGCTTCCTAGCTCCTGCCTTATCTAGCTTTCTTGTTTAGTTATAATAGCAAGCAGTGGCATGAGTAAGGATGAGTAGATGCTGATTCTATTCATTTTTTTCCTTCTGTGGCTTGGCCAGCCTCTGCTCTGCATTCTGTTCTGTCTGTCTTCTAGTTTAAACTAGGATAATTTTTAAAATTAATTTCAGAATTGAGACATGTGCAAACTCTCAATTCAGAGCCAGCAGACTCTGTCTTGAGGGGGAGAAAGATCTGTTTCTGTTTACATGTGAATGAGACATGTGAATGAGACATGAAGTTCTTTTAATGGGTCACATGTATCTAATACAATACATTGCCAGCCTTTTTTTGACTTGCAACTTGCTTCTATCTCTTTGATAAGGCATGATTGTCTGAGAGGCATAGTAGCCGTAACTCCCTTCCGTAATCAGTCACTTCATTTTTTCATCCTTATAAACAACCAAATTAGCAGTCCGCTTCTTCTCCCATTTTTTGCAGAATGATGCATGTCGTGCTAGGTTGTACCAGGTTGCGTAGCATAACAAAGAACAATTTAAACCTGCTTCAAGAGCGGCAGTCCCAAAACATTCACATGGAAGGTTAAGAAATTATCAAAGTTTCACACTAAAGTATTGACCAGATTTACTTAAATTAGAAGCTGAAGGCTTCTAATCTTAGCAAAAGAAAAAAATAGTCAAATATATATTATATTATATTATATTATATTATATTATATTATATTATATTAATTATATTATAATCTCATTGTTAGGCTACACTCAGTTTGCTTTTCAGAATCTTCTGCTTTCTGTTCAAAAGTAGTTTAGAATTAGGATTTCTCAGTCATTCATGTATACGCCATCTAAAATGTTTACATTCTTTTTTAAAAAAAATATGTTAATAAAAAATAGTATGTTACTTATTTACCTAATCCTATTATGACTTTTTGATTTGATATATGAATTAATATATTGAATTAATATATTAGTTAGCATATATTAGAACTATCAAAGACTGACCTCTGATTTTATGTAAATTGCTCCTGGTTGTCAACATCACTTACAACTTAAATGGGACCACAGATTTTAGTGGCTTTGTACCATAAGAGTAGCATCAGGAAAATGTAACCAATTTGTGTGGTCATCCTATAAACCCAATATAATTCACAACTTAATCAATTTAGAGAATGGCCACATGGCAACACTAGAATCTCCAATAAAAAAAACCTTATCTCAGATAAGTATGCTAGGCTCTGATCTCAGGCAACTTTGCACACATAAAACCTTCAAATTCCTCTTGAACAACTGATACATATATAACTGGAACATATGGTTGTTACTTCCCTGGACCCCATGCTCTTTTGTTAATGTTCGGAAGGAGGAAATATCCATTATTCCCAAGAAGCTGCATGAGCACCAGGGCAAACCCCCCAGACTGGGCTTGAGATACAGAAGTAGGTAGAAGTAATCATATGAAGCAACCATCTTTCATGATTCCATTCTTAAAATGGCTAATAGGACAACTTTAGCTTTACAAACAACACAGTTACTTAAGCCACAGGCACTAGACTTGAGTGTGTCATTCTTTTCTCAGCCCAAAGAAGCTATGTTTCTCCAAAATTCCCCTGAAAGATTGCCACCCAGGCACTTCTGGTTCCAAATGCCTAAATCAACAATGTATAGTAAATTGAAATTGAACTGCATTTCTTTTTGCGAAAAAGAAAGAAAGAAAGAAAGAAAGAAAGAACCCACTCTTTCTGCTTCTGCCACAGGTTGTAGTCATGGCCACCAATGTGGGTATCTTTTACAGGGTATTAAAAAACTGATGGTCCCATAACTATCACAGACTACTAATCCTAATGGCTCTAAACTACCTCCAGCATGGGCGGTAGTATGACTCTCAGAGACAGCTTCTGAGGAACATGAGCAATTGCACTCATCTCCTTCTTGTGAGCTTTTCAGGAGCATCTGGAGGGTCACTCAGAGAAGAGAATTCCAGACTTGATAGATTTTTGACCTGGCTACAATTTTGTTCTTACTTTGATTAGAATAGCAGTTTCTTTTCTTTTCTTTTTTTAAAGGTGTCAAGACCAGGGCCAGTTGTCTAGATTCCTTTTTTAAAAAAATATTTATCAAGTGGTTATGTTTTTTGGCTTCTGACTTCCTAAAGTCCAATGTCTAAAGTTGCACTCCTACTATTATTTTCCCATATATCTTTTTCCATCCATCACTTGCTCTGTCTCTTTGAATTAATATGTTCTTGGGGGTGAAAACAGCTTCTTGCAGCGCTTAACACAATAAGGACCCGTATGAAATTCTGTTCTCTAGATGCTATTGTAATGAAGAAAAATAGTACTAGACATTGTAATCCTCCCCTTTGAACTAAACAATCCTCCCCTACTATATCCCCTAAAGAACGGAAATATATTTTGAAAGAACTCATATTAGCACTATAGTGTGTTTTACATTGGCTCAGAGACAAATAAAAGTTAAGCAAACATATCTTTGGCTGACTACTGTGTCTTTGGACATCCCTCATTCCATTCTCCCTTCAACAACCAAGATTAATTGTGTAGAAGGGAGGATTTCCAGCTTCCAACTAAGAATGTTGAAATTCTTTCTACTTAAAAAGCAAACAAAAAATTATTAGAGTCTCTTATTGTTGTTATCAATTTCTGTATGTTTCCACGTGTTGGAGCTGTTTGTGGAGGAAGGTACATAACTTAAAAATCCTACATGGAATTCTTCTCCTCTCTTTTTTATTCATAACTGCTGACTTCTCTCTAGCCCATGTTTCTGGATGCACCACCAAAGCAAGTCATATTACTGTGATACAAATGTTGTCTGTATTGCATTAGATTTATTTCAATAAATATTAATTGGGCATTGGAGCTACTTTTTCTCCCTCATCCAATTTTAATTTCCCAACATTAATTAAAATACTTAATATTTTGCTTTAAAATACCTTATTACCTAGATATTTGGTGTATTGCTCTGGTTTCACAAGTAAAGAGGATTCATGAAGTGCCTCTTTCTTGATTATGTAATCTTAGACCATTTCCACACTACACTATCATAGTGCTGCTATTCCACTTTCAACATCCTGTGGAATCCTGGGGTTTGTAGTTTAGGGAGGGGCCTTCAGAATTCTCAGCCAGAGAGCTCTTGGGCCTCAGGAAACTACAAACTCCAGAATATATATATTATATATATATCAGTATACTGTGGAAACAGTCTTAAACTAAAATGTCAAAATCACAGGGCTCTAGGTGGCATAATTTCTGTTCTGATATGGGCAATCCAAATGTATCAGGTTTAATTAAATAGGACTGTATATCTCTCCCCTCTAATGAGCATTTAAATTAGTTATTAACACGTTTTAAAGATGAGGGTTTTCAGAAGAGTCAAAAGACCTTGTGGATATAGAAAGGATTAATAAAAGAGAGAGAGGGAGAGAGAGCGCCAATATGAGACTGGCTCATGCCTAACTAGAACTATTTAAAGATTGGTTGAAGAAATGGACAGAAGACCTTAGGCATAGCCTAGTTCAAGTGAGTCTTGCTGGACACTTCTGAATAGAGCCAAACCTTTAAAAAATGCTGTTTTTATTTCACTTTTGTGCTGTCAAAAAGTGCCACTATTTCTGTGTGCCTCTGCTCATTCCTTAATACATTTCATGTTGTGAAATACAGTACAAGGACTTGTATTTAAAAAAAGACCATAACTAAGGAAAATACATAAAACAAATAATTAAAACGTTATATAGTAATGCATGTGTAGAAAAATAATAAGCCAGTATGACAGTTTCAGCAATTACTTTAACTAAATTATACAGTATTGATACAAATAAACAATGGTCAATAGTCACAGAGTTGCAGCCTTTAAAAAAAACCAAAAGAAACATAGCTAATCTACACTCCCACTTACAAAGGCAGTAAATCCACAGGTGGAATAAATAACATCAGACTTCATGTTTTCAAATGGAATGTATATTCTCTGTAACTGCTACCATCTATTATAAAATATACATAGTAGGCCCTCCACATTTGCGGGTTTCACTTTCATGGATTTGCTTATTTGTGAGTTTCTTGCACCTCTCCCCCCCCCCAAACTCAAGAGCTTCTTTTTCTAGAGGTACCTTCCCTCTTGCCATCTCTGATCAGGCTGTGCAGACCTTTAAAAACCCATCCCTGATCCTCCTTCTCTTCTGCCAGCTGCTACCCAGCCACTAAAGAGGACTCACGACCCAATTTCTCAGCACTACAAATAGTCTCCTGATCCCCCCCCATACCCAAGGAAAGAGATGGGCGAGAGGGAAAGCCACTATGCTGACCCACCCCTTTCCCTTTCCCTTTCCTTTCCCTGACCTGTTTTAGACCTGAGGGCCCATTTTCCCACCATGAACTCAGCCTGTTTCCAATAGACATAGACACACATTGTGATATTTGCAATTTTCCCACTTTTGTGGGGGTTCTGCATCCTAGCCCTAGCGAATGTGGTGGGCCAACTGTAGTTAAGGAAATGATGAACAGATTTTTTCACCACTTCAGGATGCACCTCTGCTAAATATATGTTAAATGTATAACTTAATTTGATCCTCAGTTGGATAGAGGAATTTCCCCAAATTTATCCATGCAAAAGGAATGATTACATAGTTCCCTTTCACCCAAAGTTTGCAGACTTCTTTTGACTGCTATCATGTAGGCTACCTCAGGACTATACTGTTTGCTGGTAGCACTTTAAAAACCACCCTGTGGATTTTTGTGGAACGATTTTACACCGTTCTTTCTGAGTTGCATTTGGTGGTGCTAAGGACATGGAACAATAGCCCCCCCCCTTGGCAGTCTTTTGGTTTTCTGTGTAACTTGTTTAACAGTTCAGGAAAAGGTTCTCTTTCATACAGCATGCACATTCTTAGATTAAAATCAAAATTCATCAACTTTTGGCTCAGCTTTAATTTTAGTACTATTTAGGCACTTAAAAAAATACTAACTGGAACTGAGTGATGTATGAGATCCTATGCCATCTCCTAAGCCTTGGGTGAAAGGAATGGTCTCCCTCAGTTTTTTAGCTGGCATATCTCCAGCTAAAAAGGAGCCTTGGTGGTGCAGTGGTTAAATGTTGGTACTGCAGCCACAAGGTTTTGAGTTCGATCCTGCTGGGTTCCACGTTGACTCAGCCTTCCATCCTTGTGCAGGTTGGTAAAATGAGTACCCAGCTTGTTGGAGGCAATTAGCTGACACATTGTAAACCACTTAGAGAGCACTTAGCTGATAAGTGGTACAGAAATACACATGCTATTGCTATTTTTTCTTGACAATTCCCCCTGCCACATTGAAATCCATGGGGGACATTAACTGGTATTGCTTAAGGGCCTCATCCTTAGACCTTGCAGAGGAAAGTAACTCCACTCCATTTTAGTCTCTGGCAGATTGCTGTCCAGATGAGAATGGAATTCCATTTTAAACTCTTTGTCTGAAATCTAGGAAGCTGAAAATGGTTTAATTTGGGCTAAATCATACCTCTTGTTTTAACATTCTGAAAGTCCCTCCATGATTTCAAATAGAATACAACTTATGATATAAATGACAATGTTCACTCATACCAGTGATCTCTGTGCTATGCAGCATGCTCCTAAATATGTTTGTCCACTCACTTCAATAGAACTTACTTCATCAAAAGAGCTTTAGGGCTGTGTCTGTATTTTTCTGAGCTTTGCTTTCAGATATCCTAAGGAGACTCCAAGAAAATGGGAAAATGGAAAAAGGATGATGAAAGAGACACAAAAGGAACAGTCCAGTTATAGTGCAGGAACAGTATGTGGTCATAAAAAACAACAACCAAAGAATACTTTCCATAAATGGAAACTCTATAAATGACAGAAACCCTAAGGTTAGATATTTATGTGCAAAATTGCTGGAGGTTTAAGCAGTTTTTCATTAAAGTCACGTGAATACTTTAGGTAATTGAGCTCTTGTCCTCAAGTGGGATAGTTACAGTTTCTTAAACAAGATGTGTTCCTTTGGTCAGCCACAGAGGAAAGGATACTTGAATGTGCTCTTTAAGCTGTTGCAGAAATGAGTTTGAATGAACAGTTGTCACTTAAATTCCCCTTCAATTACAGAGGTACACCACCTGTGTCCATGGTACACAGCCTATGCCCGTGGTTTCTGTCAGTTACAGTGCCTGTACTCCTGGAACAGTTCCAACAATAAAACCCCACAGACTGTAAGTTGCAAATTTCCCATGTATCAGTCTGTTGGTGGTGGAAGTGGTGGAGGAAAGTTGTGTTGTTACTGCTTTGTTGAATAAGTACCACTCATAGTCATGAGTATCAGGATGATACTGTAGGAGTCTTGCTGTGCCCAGTGAGCTAATTTCCTCTGCACTAATTCTTTCTAACATATTTGTTCTCTTGTACCAGTTTTGTGCTATCTGGTATTCAGAGGCAAACAAGAGAAGGCTTTTCACAACACAAAATGGATCTTTCTATAAGCAGAATTTTAGTTGTAGTACAGTAGATTCCTGACACCCCTGTACAATTGTTTCAGTCATCATACCCTCTAACATTTCAAAGATAAAAATAGGGGCATGTGTGCCGAACCAACATGAGAGTGTGGCCAAAAGGGTAGACCATGCAATCAGAGGTTGCAAAGGTGATTAAAATACAACACACAGAAGTACTATTTTAAGCAGAGAAATTTGCTTGAAATTTTAAGAAAGCCTGAAAAAAGAAAGTCAAAATCCGTAAATACAACACCGTATGTGTTTACACACACACATGGCATAACGTATACACTAAGTTATGCTATAATATGATAGTTGTGTGCCTAAGAAAGCCCATGTTATAATATTTCATGCTCTAAAAATAACAGGGCTTATGGGAAAAATACGTTAGTTGCAGGTCTGGAAAAAAAAAAACATTGACTGGAATTCTTTTCAGCAAATGGTGAATATGTAAACTACAGTTATGCATTTGCAACCCATATGTATTCACTATCCCTGTGCAGTCTCTAGTTCAGGGACTACATGGGGACTCTGAAAGTCCCCTAAACCCCACTTACTGGTAAGCAGTTACTGAGGTTAATAGGAGTCCATTCCTGTCAATCTGGAAGCAGCAGCCTGATGCTCCCATCTTCCTTGCATGAGCAATCTCCTGCATGAGGGGGATTTGTAACAGGGGTTCTTTTTCTCCTTCTCATGTTGGAGATTGTGCACAGGGTGGGGTGGGACTGTCAGGCAGCTATTTCCCAGTTGACAGGGGATCAGACCCACATCAATTCCAGTGGCTGAGATCATGTCAGATTTCGCTGTGTAGCAACATTATTACAGTGCAATGTAGTATGAAGTGGTCATTTAGGATTCCATCCATTTTGCTCATACCTAAGCTATTTATTTAACTCACCACAAATTTTATTCTGCAAAAAAGAGATGAAAGTTGACTAACCTTAGGAGTCTGCCTGCCTGCCTGCATATTTGTTTGCTGCCACTGCTGCCACCTCCACTTTTGCACTGCTGCTTTGTGGACACACAGCACCTACCTAGGCTTAAGTTCTCAGGAGAAGCAACAGCAGCAGCAGCAGCAGTGAAGTTACACCTCCTCACATTGCAGGAATCTGTGTTTGGCTGGGGTAGAATTCTCTTATCCCACTCTCTCTTCCTTTCCACTCCTTCCGTCTTCTCTTTCCAATGCACTGCAGCCAAACACCAACTCCTGAACGTGGGGACATGTAGCTTCACTGCTTTTGCTGCTGCTTCTGAGAGCCTAGCCAAGTGTTGTGTTTCTATGCGGTGGTGGTAGAGGAGGCTGGATGGTCCCAACAAGAATGTGTGTTGTCCTGGTGGTGATGGTTGGTGACCAAAGGGAAGGGGTGATGGGGAAGAGAAGCGCTACTTTGATGGGAGATGAAAAGGGTGGGACAGAGCGTGGGCAGGGTGCACACAGAGGTCATGAGCATTCACCAGAGCCAGGAGATTTCACTATTGAAAAAGCCTTAAACTGGCTTTCAAACATTGTAATTCCTGAGTATCTGCATATAACCTTATGAAGCTTTGCAGTACACCTCTATGATTTGTTCTGTTTCCATACAAATTGATCAATAAAAACTATAGGATGCAAGGGAGGAGAGGGGAAGGAAATTAGCTTCTCCTTCAATATTTTAGGACTCTACATCCACATAAACAGCTGCACATCCCCTTTGGAAACACTGCAAGTTTGTTACTTAGGGTCATCTCTGTGCTGTGTGACATGTTCAAAAAATCATACACAAGGAACCTCGGAGGGGGAGGGGGAATGCATTTGTCCAAAAATCACTGCATTTACTTAGCTGAAATTTGTCTAACTCGTAAGATACAACTATGCCTCCACATTCTTCCAGTTCTTTCAAGAAATAAAATACATTACTGCTAGTACTATTTAATTACAGTTTTGAAAGTGTACAACACAAAATGTGGCATGGACAATTTGTTTGGTGTGATCTTGTTCTAAAAGTCTTCCACACCTGCAGGTTTTGTCAAATTTTAATACAGAAAAACAAATTTCTACATTGTTTTGATTACCTGTTACAGTGAATGTGGAGCACAAACATTTGGATTTGTGAAGGTCATCTCAGGCTCAGGATCTGAATCAAACTTGGGCTAGCTCTGACCTGCTCCAAGTTGAAGCAGGCTATTTTGAAAAGCACTGAATCAGGGTCTAAACCAGATTGTGCAGTCTGTAGAATGTACTAGGTCCCCAGTTCAAACATTACCATCTCCAGGCAGGACAGAATAACATTCTGTCTCTGAAACCCATGGAACTGTCAGTATAAGCAATACTGAACTGGATGACCAGTTGGTATATTAACTCCTTATGTTTCTCTTTCCTTCTCTGAAAATCTGAGTCTATGGATAGTTGAACAAAACATCCCAAATCAAGGTGAAACAAAGTCTCCCCACAGATATATGGAGAGCTGCCTATAGACATGTTGGCTATATTTGTCTGTCACATATATTGTTACAATCTGTATGATTATTAGAACATTTTTTCCATAAAAATGTGTTCTTTTATTATTATTTTTTCCCCCAACAATGTTTTGTCTAATTCATTACTGGGCCTTTTGCCACTGTGTCTCAAGCTTTCAGTTCTTGTCTTCTCTTTTTCCTTGTCATATTTCCAAATTCCTCCTTTAATGATCCTGCTGTTGTCATTTGTTCTTCCAAGACCCTTCCCTTCTAGGAATGCCAGCTTCCTATTGGGCGGGTCTGTGTTGGCTGTTTGCCTTTGGATATGTCCACAAAAAACCTGGCACTATCTCGATCATAGCTTGGATGGGATCACATATTACAATGGGAAGTAAGAACACAGAAAGAATCCTGCTGGGTAGAACCAAAGGATTATTCAGTCTGTAAAAACAGGAAAATAATCCAAGAATTTGGCTGATGGGTCAGACCAGTGGCCAGCCTAGCCCAGCATTTTGTTCATGCAGCAGCTAACCAGATGTTTCTGGGAATTGCAGATGCCAGATGTCAGTACAATAGCACCCTCTTCCTCATGTTCCACATAAACTGGTACACAGAGATGTGTTGCCTCTGATCCTGTGATACTATGTAGCCATCATGTCTACAGGAAGCTTTATCCTCAATTAAGGCACCACTTCCTTCCCTTATAGCAGTGGTTCTCAACCTTCCTAATGCCGCGACTCTTTAATACAGTTCCTCATGTTGTGGTGACCCCCAACCATAAAATTATTTATTTATTATTTACAATGCCTCCCCCCCCGGCAAAGGCTGCCTCGCCGGCCAGGAATAGGGGGGCAGGGAGGGAAGGAGGAGCCACGCATCTCCCCCGGGAAAAATACTCCAAGAACGCCCCCCCCGAGCTCTGCTTCTGCTTCACTCTCGTTTCCGCTGGGGAGGGCAGTGTGGGAAAAGTTTCCAAAGTGTCGACCCTGGCCGGGGGGGGGAATCCCAGCGCCTTTGTCTTTTGCGCCGGGTGCAACTCGCCCCCCTCCCGGAAAAGCACCGCCTTGCGGTCCCCCGGCTCTTCCGCAGCGCCCCCCTCCATGGCAAGTAGGGCAGGGGCCGTGGCGAGGAGGGAGCCTGCCCCCTGTGCTGCCACTGCCCCCCGAAGCTGACCCGTCAGACAGGAGGTTCTCCCGGTAGTGGAGAAGGGGAGCGATTTCAGTCCCTTCTGAACAGGGGGCAGGAGGATGCAAGCACGTGGCTTGCGCTTGTGCACCACCACCGAGGAGGAAATGGAGCCTAAGACCATCAGAAATATATATTTTCCAATGGTCCTAGGTGACCCCTGTGAAAGGGTCATTCGACCCCCAAAGGGGCCCCGACCCACAGGTTGAGAACCACTGCCTTATAGGCTATTTGCATACTATACTGTTTTAGTACTATTATTCCACTTTCAACATCCTATGGAATCCTGGGATTTGCAGTTTAGGGAGGGGCATTTAGAATTCTCAGCCAGAGAGTTCTTTGGCCTCAGTAAACTACAAACAGCAGAATTCCACAGGATGTTGAAAGGGGAATAATCGCACTATAACAATGTATTGCGGCAATGACCACAGTGTTTTTGCCAGTAACCCAAGCAAGTTTGTGACTCAACTGGACGTGTGTGTGTGTGTGTCCGTCCATGTCCATGAACACAAACCTGAGCGTGTGGACTCCTGATTGACTTAAAAGTCCACCTCTGCTTGTAGGTTGTGTGTTGCAGAAGATAGCAGTAGAATGAGAGCTCCCAACTCTGTATTTCAGGCCACATGATAATTCCTCCACAGGATCTATATCTCCATTCAGCTTGCTGGTTCCACATAGTGAAGAATATGTAACATATACTGTTAAAAATAATTAGTGTATAAACTATATATTGAATATATGTAAGCAACTACTCTCAACTTGGGGACGGGAAGCAGGAAGTCCAGATATTGGCAATGGTGAGATGGTCTGCAAGTTGAAAAACTAGCCACACCTGAAATGTCTGAGGTTGTTAAGAACTACTGCTCTAGGCCTTGTTTGGTAACAGCTTTGAATTCATGGTCGCCATGTTCTCTTCCGCCTCTCCTTTAACCCACCCTCTGCTCCTGGCCATCATTTAAAACAGACTTCAGGATGGTGTAATTTCTCTTCCAGGTAGATTTGAGCAATCTTAATTGTTCAGCCTCTTAATAATGATGATGATCTATTTTGTAATAGGAAAAACTTTGAAATGTTTCTCATTATGTCCTACTTGAGTGAACTTGAATAAAGATGCCTGTAGGAGCTAGTGGCATTGTTTCAAAGGAGCCCTTCAGCAACAATAAGCTATAAAAATAAATGGCCCAGCAATGGAACAAAGAAACAAGACATTTAAAGCCTTACAGATTTCATATGTATTAAGGAAGTCATGCCTCCCACTGCTTGTGCCACATGGAATGCCTAGCTGGCACTCCTGTGTTGAGACAAGATACTTTATTTTTAATATGATGCAACTGGTTTCTGGATCTTCTTGTGTTTTTATTTCTATAGAGCTGATCAAGCTGTCCAACATGTCTTAACAGAATACCTTCTTACCATTATCTTATAGTCAGAGTGTGAGCCAGTATGAAAGAAATACAACAGAAAATGGGAAAGCCTGACAGTGATTCTGTCATGCATGACCTTGCAACATCTGTACTGGATGAGTGCAAAGTGGTTTGCTCCAGATCAAGTCAAATGCCATAGGCCCTGTTCTTTGATCATTTCTGGTGAGATACAGAGGGCTCTTTCTTCTGAACTATTTATATGGTGTTGCTTCAGGAACATGCTTAGATGATTGGCTCCTCTAGTTCAACACAGTCTACAGGAGGAATGGGGAAACACATGTGATTTCTTCCACTGGCTGCTTATGTGGGCATCCCTTGGGTTCTTGGTGCTGCTGAAGCTTCTACTTCTATCTCCAAACCCTGAGAATTTCCACTGGGAAACAAAATGCGCCATGACTCCCAGCAGGATCACTAGGATTTTTGGCAGTATTAATGGTGGTGATGATAGGAAGCTGATGGTGGCAAAAGGGTGCAACCCTGGTGCATTATTGGGGTTGGTGGAGGAGGATAAAGTGGCTCTTGCAATTCCAGGAATTCACCTTGCCTTAAATTGATTGGTCGGGGCTCTTCTGGGTATTTCATAGCTCTTCCAAAATATAGGAGCTTTTGAATACAGAGCATGTGTTCTTACACTCTGCTACAGATCTTCTTCCACATCACTGGACTGCAACTCCCATCTTCTGGAGATAGGCCAGTGGAGGAGGCTGTAGTCCAAAACATCCAGATGGTGTCAGCATGGAAAAGGTTGTTCTACATCAAGATATATTTTACAAAATGAGAGTTTATGAACTAAATGTAGATGTTGGGGAACTCTTCTGCTCCCCAGAAGAGAGAAGGGTAGGGAAAGGGTCACAGGGGCTGGGTGTCCCTAGTTCTATAATATGAATTCTCCCCACTCCCATTGTACAGCAGCGTATGAAGTGTACCTCCTTTTTCTCCCTTTCATACTCTTTTTGGCAATCCCACATTTGGTGGGAATAAGGGGGAAGGTGTTCTTGGAGGCTGCTCCCAGACTCTGGAACTCTTTCATTAGGGAGGCTAGAGTAGCTTCTTCCTTTCTGTCCTGCCAGCAAGCAAAATTTTTCCTGTTCCCTTAGATATTTTTAGCAATGGACTTTTAAGAGTGTACTGTTTTGATGATTTTTTTAAAAAAATTCTGTCTTTGAATAAACTTTAAATGGTTTTATTTCTAGAGATTGTTTAATTGTTTTTAAATTTTGCATGTATGTGCACACGCGCGCGCGCACACACACAGGTTTTATATGTTTTTAATCTATACTGCATTGAATTCTAGGCCATTTCCACCCTACACTGTTATAGTGCTATTATTCCACTTTCAACATCCTGTGGAATCCTGGGGTTTGCAGTTTAGGGAGTCCAAAGAGCTCTCTCGCTGAGAATTCTAAATGTTCCTCCCTAAACTGCAAACCCCAGGATTCCACAGGATGTTGAAAGTGGAATGGCAGTGCTATAACAGTGTAGCATGGAAAGGGCCCTAGTATTGGGGTTAAAGGCAGGATATAAATAAGAACTACTAGCAAAAAAATCCCATGTAGAAACATTCAGAACTCTGCTAAAGCAAATAAGGACAGTATCTCAAGGAGTAATGTCTCAATATTCAGGAGCTTTGGGGAACCTCCAACATGCCTGGGAAAGAACGAATTGGCTTTCCAAGAGGTAGCAGAGGGAAGATTGGCAGTGGCTGTGGTGGTGTGATATTGGGATTCTAGCATGGCATCCTTGTCTCTAGGCTGGAGTTAAGAGAAGAGCAAATTGGACCTCAGGGGCCAGCATAAGGCCTAGGGCCATACTTTCCTCCCAACCTCCACCTCCCCATTCTGATAACATAATTTTTCTGTTAATCCAGCTGTTTCTGATAACAGAATTAATTTTTAAAGCATTAGGAATTTTTTGAAAAAAATGCATGGACTTTCCACAAGGATAGAGCTATCCTTTAAAGCTGTAAATATTATTTTGCCACCTGCAGAATTTTATTTGAAAACCTATCCTATCTACTTTGTGCATGGGAGCTGACACAACATGTGCTCGTGGAGTAACAAAATCCCCGCAAAGGGGGTCAAATAGTATTCAGAATTCTTGTTTGCTGAGGGTTGAGGCTTTCTTTGCTTTCTTTCCGTTGCTGGGATGTTGGAATAAAATCAAAGGCTGGCCCTGTTTCCAGACAAACCTGTCCAAAAACAACAGAAACAATTTATATTTGACTTTATTTTGTCTTGTGTTTTTGTCCTGACTACTGGAATCTCTTCAGCAGAGTGCGAGTACTGCTTTGAAAGCAACATGCTTGACTGCTGAACTCAAAGAATAATGTGGCATAATTTTAATGGGTGTTGAGCTTCGGCAGTTACTATGCACTGAACCCCTTCAGGTTTCTTTTCCTTGACTGGACACAAACACTATAAATATACTATACAAACAGCTAGAATTGTAAAGGTTTCGCTTCTGAATGCTTCAACCTAAATCGAGTTGCTAGTCCCAATAAGACTGAATCCACTGAATCAATGTGATTTACACAAGTGTTGACTTACTATTCAGCAGTTGATTTATCAGCTCTCTCCTAAATAAATTTGGAACTGGATTCAGGCCATTTGATTCACCAATTTTTCACTTTTCAAGAAGAGTTCCGTGTTACCACTGACCACTTTGATGAACCACTAAACAAACTGAAGATGCCTTGGTTTATGACACTGCTATTCTTCGGTCATTCCATTTATCAGTTGCCCAATAACAGTAGTTTTCAAGATGATGCAAAAGCTAAGGGTTTAAGGAAATGTCAGAGTAAACCCCTGATGCTCCAGCATGTTTTGGATAATAGTCCTTCTTCAGGGACAGAATATTACAACAGTACAGGAGAATGCTTCTCAGTAAAAGATTAGTTTCTTGAAAAGGGACTATTGTCCAAAGTATGTTGGACTCTGAATGAAAAGAGTTGAGTTTTCTCCTTGATTGCTCTCCCAGTTTCTTTGCTGGATTTGCTTCCTTTTAAAGATAATGTAGAAAGTAAGACAAATATCACATTCCCAATCAAACAAGCACCCAATAGCAGCAAACAAAGCAAGTGCAAAAACTAAACAGCTATTCCAAAAGAGAGATCTGGAGATTAAAAGATCATAGTGACAGTCAAGAGGAATTCTGAGGGACAGAAAAAGAATACCTGTAGCAAACACGCCTTTATATTTTAACATTCAATCTTGAATGAATCCAATATCTAATGAATCTATTATATCTTGCCAAGTATCTTAACTCTCTTGTTGAATTCTCCTTCCAGTCATTTCCTTTCACCCCGTTTCCCAGGGTTCGAGCACTTGCTAATGTTACACTTTTAATAGTGTTATTCAGCAATTTAAATGACAAGGACCAATGTTCTGTATCAGCTTACAGACTCCCAAATCTGTCAGAAATATCATTCACCCATGCTTCAATCTTCAACAGCAATCTCACCATGCAGCTAGATTTACTCATCTGTAGCTGTTTTATATTCACAAATTCTCCTCCTCCTCCTCCTCCTCCTATTTGCACCTTCAAGCTATTTCTCAGGCCATTTCTGCACTACACTGTTATAGTGCTATTATTCTACTTTCAACATCCTGTGGAATTCTGAGGTTTGTAGTTTACAGAGGCCAAAGGGCTCTCTGGCTGAGAATTCTAAATACCCCTCCCTAAACTGCAAACCCCAGGATTCCATAGGATGTTGAAAGTGGAATAATAGCACTATAACAGTGTGGTGTGGAAGTGTCCTCACTTATGGTGACCCTAAAGGAGAATTGTCATGAAATTTTCTTGGAAAAATTTGTTGCCATTACTCTCTTCTGAGGCTGAAAAATGTGACATGCTCAGGGTGAGTTGGTGGGTTTCTGTGGTCACACGGGATTCAGAGTCCTACTCCAGTGTTTTAACTACTACATCATGCTGGCTTATTCACTACTAACAATTGTGGCACAATTGTCATGACTGTAACTTTACCAAGCATCAGCTGCATGAGGACAAGAAGATCCTTACTGCTAGCGATTGGAGCATGAGCGAGTGACATCTCCACCAGATTTGGGGAGGCAGTCAGGCCAGGAAAGGTTACTTACCTAAGTAGTTAATTATACTTAGCTAAGGGTCTTTCAACACTGCATGGTTATCAACATCCTATGGAATCCTGGGATTTGTCGTTTAGGGGGCGGCATTTAGAGAGAACTCTTAAACTACAAGCCCCAGAATTCCACAGGATGTTGAAAGTGGAATAATAGCACTATAACAGTGTAATGCAGAAAGGCCCTATATAGCTGATATTATAGACTGGCCATGATATCAAAAAGAAAAAACCTTTTGATACATCTACTGATCCTCCATCTAGACATTTTAAGTCGAATGGAGAATCTTTACATTTCATTCTACAGAAGTAGTTAGGACCGAATTTACCAATGTACAGAATTCAGATTACTGATATCTATATTTGTTTTCAACTCAGCATGGCATAGGTGAAGTATTTTGTTAGAATGAATAAGGAGATGACACAATAGAAAATGTCCAAGTTGTACAGAAGTCTTTGGCAGAAACTTGTTTAAAAAAAAAAACCAAGGAGAAATGTGAATAGGTTAATATAACAATATATGTGCCAAAATGTGACAGTTGAAAGCATTCCATGTTTTTCAAGATGATTTATGCTATTATGTACCTTCAAGTCAACTCTGACTTATGATGGCTCTCTCGTTGTGTTTTCTTGGTGAGATTTATCGAGTGGAGTTTGCCATTACCTTCCTCTGTGGCTGAGAGTGTATGACTTGCCTAAGATTACCCAGTAGGCCTCCATGTCTGAGCAGGGATTCAAATCCTGGCTTCCCAGAATCCGAGTCCAAGATCCAAGCCACTATACTATGCTGGGTCTCTATCAAAATGACAAATCAGATTTAAGAGTCTGAATTGTGCAGGACTGTACTTCCCACCTGACTTCAAAATGAATGTGAGCAGTTTTTTTCTTTATATTGTGAACAGAATATCTATATGGGTAGATATATTACAGTATTCTTTTTGGTCAGACAAGGAAAAAGATGTGATATGTACATGCATCTTTGTGTGCTTGCCTTTAGCAATATAAATATGCAGATGTTTAAAAAAGAATGCACAGACATCCAGCAATATGACAATAAATACTACCTATTCTTTCAAGGTAGAATTATGTTGGTGCACTGTGCTAGTGAATGAACTTTTTTTCATGGTTATACAGTGATGGGAAGGGACGGTTGACAAATCTGTGCTGGTTATAAGGAGCCTGTTTCTCCAATGCCTTACTTCTGTCATGGCTACAGTCCCTAGGACTTAACTCCTCCAATCACTGTTGCCTATGATGGCATAGTTATACTGGCATGCTATACTAACAGGCTTCCAACCTCAGTTATCAAAGTAATTCACTATCAAAGTAGGTTAATGTATTACTCAAAAATTTGAAAAAATGGTTTAACATTTCTCATTTTCTGAAAGCAACTCTCTTCCAAGAGACCAGCATCCACAATTCAACAACTGGGGCTTACTTGGTCAAAGTTTTGTCATGCACAGAATAGAGCAGCATTTCTTTTACATCAAGAGGTTATCTAGATGTTCAGCATCTTCTTACAAATTCCATTGCAACAAGAAAATCTTAGTAAAGCTAATGTTGTTTCTTGTCTAGCAAACCCCATATTCTAGGAAAAATGCCTAGAATAACTTGTAAAGGAGCAGGTGGTCCCCAACGCCAAATTAAAATGTCTAACTATCCCTTGCCAAGAGCTGTTATAATCTGGCAGCCCCCAACCATGTTATCTCTATCCAGCCTTTCCCTTACTGAACTGCCAGCTTTCACTGGAGCCAGCCAAAGTTTGACATTTTAATTGTGATGGCATCCAATATACTCTGAAGAGCATTTTGTGCATTAATCTCAATCCAATATTTGTTTAATGATGAAAACTGAGTGCTGTTTCAAGTACATTGCCAATGATCTGGTTGAATATCTTCTCTAGAAGCTTGAGCCCAGATGGTTCTTGATCCACCTATGGTTCCCAATGTCCTTGTTTGCTGAAATTTTACTCTTAGGTCAATTGAAATCTGTGGCAAAGATCCAAAGGATAATGCACAGTTTGTGTACCTTAGAGGCTTAATGGCTTCCCTTCCAACAGCAAGTCTTTGTGAATTCTGCCCCTTTTGCTCCCACAAAGCATTCCTGAAGGTCAGGAGAACCTTCAAAGCTAGGTTCCACACAGTGCAAGAGAGTGTAGCTAGAAAGACACACCAAAGCATATTCTGCTTTTCTGTGGGTTTCTTTAGTTCCCAGTTTATACATGTACAGTGTGTTACCTATTCCAGCTGTCTTGTTTCTTTAAATCCTATACAGAAGCAGGCAGAGACCCATGGATAGCTGTAATTTATTCACGTGTAGAAATATGTGTCTTTGAATGAGGCTGATGCCTCCCATGTTGCAAGTAAATTTTACCATTCTTAGAAAAATGTATTGGAAATGAGCTGCTAAGATTTTGACTAATTAATACAAACCTATATGTAGAATCCATAGAAAACTTTTTGATCTCCCACGACCCATCTTTACAGTTTTCTTGTGTGAGATATTTCCCGGCCCTCTTCTACTTGAGTACTATTTCTGCTTCACCCCTCCAGAGAGCTCAGTGTAGTTACATTTTAAAGCTAAATCTCTTAGAATCCCAGAGCTAACATGGCTACTCCAGAATCCCCAGTCATTATGAAAGATTCAAGGGGCTGTAGTCCACAACACTAAGTTTTCCAAGGTCTGTTCTTCCAGATCCACATATGTCCTGGGAACAGATAGACTGTGACACACACACACACACACCGCAAAAAGCTTCTTCCATTCCCCCTCAGGAAATTCTAGAAACTCTGTGTTCTTAGTACTCCCTTTCCAGTATGACTTCTAGGCTCATTCACAATAGTGTGATGAAGTGAAGATCGTCCACACCCAATAGAGAAGTAGGTTGGCAGAGCAACAGCTAGAGCTAGGGGCTGAGTAGAGGAGCCTTTGAACACTAGACTGGTAAGGGAGTATGATTCTACTTTAAGTGCCATGCTTCAATCCTATGTTTGAAGTTTGGCTTTCTGGCTCAATGTTCTACATGCTTCTCCCTTAAACTCCAAGTGCCAGGATTCCACAGGAAGGAACCATGGTAGTTAAAGTGGATCATTGTTATCCTGAAAATTGGGGGTATCCTGAGGACACCCAAAAAGACTTCAAACTAGGGGAATTAACAGAGAAACTCCAGGCTTGCGAGAGGTCAGGGCAAGGGATCTTTAACCGTATGTCTACGGGATCAGAACCATGCAGGAGTCAGAGAAATGATCTAAAGTAATTTTATTAAAACTAACAGAGAAGGTCACAACACACATTAACCAATAATCCCACAATCACGCAAGGGCTATAGAAAGGAAGTTGGAAATAAGAGGCAGTTGGGAGAGAGGGCATACGGACCTTAGTCTAGGCTTCCTGGAGAGTAAGATCAGCAGAGGCTCGGTGTAAAGCACCAAGGGGGGACTGGATCCCGGGGTTGGAAGGCTGGCCGCAGCGAAGTTCAAGGAGGATCAGAGACTCGAGTCACGTTTAGCTCTCAGCAGCATCTGAGAGGCTTGAGCAGGACACCTCGATAGCAGCAAAACAGACCCTTGTCCAGTCTGGGAGGCATTCCAAAGAGGCTCAAAAAGTGAGGATTTTTATAGCCAATTTCTGTCCTCAGGCCAGGTATTGGCTAGCAAAGTGGCGTTAATGGGCGATGATTGTGGAATATAATGTTAGGCAAATATCACGACCCCTCCTCAGTATTGTTTCTCCTGGGAACATACAGGGGCTTGATAGGTTTAAAATTACGAATTGATAGTTGTTGTTTGTTTGGCTACGCACAGTTCATCAACATAGCTTGGGGTGTGACAGTGTCCAGGAGCGAGTCTATTGTCTGCCTAGAGATACGTGACTCGGAACAATAGGTCAGTCTTTTAACCTAAAGGACATTGTCTACTTTCCCATTCAGCAGAGGGAGACGGTATAGTGTTAAGGATTTCCCATTCAACGCCAAGGCTGTTTTAACTGTGACTGACCTTTGCTAACCAATATCCAATATGGGGGAAGTCATGCCAATTCAGGGGCCCTCTCTTAGGGTTACTTTGGGGTGTACCATCATAGTGCTGTAACTGTGTAGCGTGAAAGGGCCACGGGACAGGCTGAACTGTCCTGGAAACCTAGCCAACTTTGTCTTTTCTTAGCGAAAGAGGAAAAATTCTGCTTTCCTCTGGGGATAGCCAGGGAAGAAAGCAAACACAAGGCTCCCGAGTGGAGAAAAAGGTGAACTGGAGGACTGAGATATTATTGCATCACTACTTTTCAAAGAGAAAAAAATCCCATTTGAGTTTTGTGTCAGGTTTTGGGTGGGTCTGATGTCTTATTCTTGGGTACTCTGTCCAAGCAGCTTTTGGTCGAGTCATATTTTTACTTTCTCAGCCTGTAACTTTCTGCACTGCTGCTACACAGTACAAATTGCACTTGGGTGTATGAATAGTAGGATGGTGACTCTGCAGGAATTAGGCCTCCAAACCTGTAAAGACCAAGCAATGGCCTGGGTCATCAGTATTTGGAATGTAGTTTCCAGTGAGAAGAGTTTTCTCTTTTTGTTGTTATTGTTTTGCTACCTCTGTAGAATCTACACAAAACAGGAAGATCAGGCATGACCATTCCACATCATTGGCTTAATATTGGCAGGACTGTTATGGAGAGAGAGAGAGAGAAAAGTAATTCCAAACACTGTGTAAGAAGAGGAGTTAGTTGGGATGCTTTCCCTTGGTATTAGTCTGCAATTACTGAGAATGCTTTTTTCCAGGCACTGTGTACTTAAGAGACGTAATCTGGGAATTGTCTTTATAGAAGTCTACACATTTAGATTTTCCAAAAATCTTATCTACATTTAACAAGGGGTAGACTTCTGTTTAAAGAACTGCCCGTTTCAGGTCCAATTTAAAAATAAAGAACTTTAAGAAGGGAGAGGTGAAATCGCCCATCAACAGTGAGCATCTCCGGCAGGTACACAGATCTTGCCAGAATCTGACCACAGTCTTCCCCATTATGGTCAGATGTATTATATTTCTATTTAATTTACAACGATTTTTTTTAAATGTTGTTGTTGCTATTGTGTGCCTTCAAGTTGTTTCCAACTCATGGCAACCCTAAGGCAGCCCTGTCACAGGGCTTTCTTGGCAAGATTTATTCAGAGGAGATTTCCCATTGCCTTCTCCGTAAGGTTCAGAGAGTGTGACTTCCCCAGGGTTACCCAGTGGGGTTTTCATGCCTGAGTGGGAATTTGAACCCTGGTCTCTCAGAATCCTAGGCCATTTCTGCCCTACACTGTTGCAGTGCTATTATTCCACTTTCAACATCCTGTGGAATTCTGGGGTTTCTAGTTTACTGAGGCCAAAGAGCTCTCTGGATGAGAATTCTATAGGGCCCTCCCTAAACTGCAATTCCCAGGATTCCATAGGATGTTGAAAGTGGAATCATAGTACTATAACAGTGTAGTACGGAAATGGCCCTAGTTCAGTAGTCAAACCACTATAGCACCCTGGCTTATTTCTAAATTTGTAGCTTTAAAGGATTGGCATACACATTTTTGTTTTATCTTGTGTACTGTTTTATGGTAACTCATTTCCCCTTTTAGGGGGGAAGTGATGCATAAGTGGCCAGCTTAGTCAAGGTGCTGTGTTATATAAAAAGCAGAGGGAGGGGGCATTGAGGAAGGTTTTGGGCATATCTTCAGATGCTGCAGTGATTTTGAGTTCAATTTAAGCATCTGCCCATTTTGGGTATCCATCTTAGGTGTCCAGGTATGTGTCTGCAATTGGGTACATTCTTCTACACAACAAAAAAGTCAGCTTCAGTAAATGTTCTTGGGTTCTATTGAGATAAATGTTCTGGAAATCCCTCTAGCCTCTATTCCACATGCCATTTTTCCTTCAGCTTTTTCGTTCTTGGCCTGTTAGCTGTGCCCCACTTTGATTCAATCATCTTGCCTTCAAATTTGCTGCTTCTCAGCTTCCCTACTTTCAGAGCCATATTTCTTCCCGGCTTCTTTGTTTTCCATCTGTCTAAAATTCCTTCCCCCGCCACTTCTTAACATCAAACTGTTTTTATTGTTGTTCTGCACAGCACAAGACGTTTCCTACACCCAAACTAAACCTTATCCTGTTACAAAAATTGTAGCAGCCTCCTATTTTCGCTGTCTTTTCCTTTGCAGTTAGGATCTTTGAGAGCATTCCTTGACACGAGAGTAGTTCAGCCAATGTTGATGGACAACGTGCAGGTAACATGCAAGCATGTATGTGATTAAAAACCTGGAAAGCACAGAATTCTTACGTCACTATTGTTTTTCCGCTGTCTTGTTGCAGCAACAAGGGATTTTAATTCCTGGAAGCGCAATAATGATTTTTCCTTGGCTGAATATCTCATATATAGTAGTCTGTTTGTCATCTTAGCTGTTTTTTTTTAAAAAAGAAGAAGATGGAATCCATATTTCTAGCCAAAAACATTTTTCACTGTGTTGAAAATGAGATTATGTAATGCAGGGGTGTTTTTGTTCCAAGTGAAATGATAAAATAGCTTAGTGATTTCCAATTGCAGAATGATTCTCCCCCCCAATAAAAATCTCTCCCGGCATTTGAATTAATTTCTGATGTTTGGCACAGTGTTACTTGTTTTTAATGTTGTCTTCTTGTAGCTCTATCCTTCCTGGCTTTTCTTCCAACCAGGGCTATAACATGCCAAAATGCCTGAATTATTAGAATTGCAAAGTTTCCCAGTCACAAAAAATAAGTTCTAAACATCCACACACATGCATTATGCACGTGCACACAGAAACAGTAGAATGGGAGGGGAGTGGAATGCCATAGGTTTGGAAACTGCTAGAGAAATTTTACTAAGAATATTCTGGCACCAAATATTTAGAAGCTGAACAGAAGAAAGTGTTCTGGTACCAGCAGATGTCAGTATTCATTGGCATTGAAAATATAGAATATGTTAAAAGGTAGTAATTTACAGAATGGCAGAGATGGCAGAATGAAATCTTTGCATTTTTATAAACACTGCAGGCAGTTGGAGTCAAACTGGCAAATGGCTACTATGTTCCTGACAGACTGCTATTTCTTTGCAATGAACACTGAGAGATATCTACTTCGTCTTTCTTCCTGTCAATTCCCTGTAGGACCAATTTCTTTAATTTATAAGCTGAATGACAGCATGATGTGGTTACTAATATGTGGAAATGACTGGAGTCTCAGTCTATGGAAGATCATACAGATTATGATTAGGATACTAATGATGGTGTCATTAAAACATTAAATGAAAGGAGGTGTGCATATTTTAAATTTCACAAGCGTCAGCTGAATGGGACATCCCCCCCCCCGTTCTCTCATTTTTCCATTATGTTACATGAGAGGGTGGTCTTATCCTTGTATTTGCTGTTAAAATAATGAAAATTTCATACAAATGGCAGAAATGGGGTTTCTTCTAGCCAATGACAGGATCCAAAGCAGAGGTTGCCCTTATACAGACCAAGATGTAAGTAGGCAGGCCACAACTTCCATCCTATCTTCTGAGGAGGCTAGCAGGCTGCCATCTCAGGTTACTAGCCATTGGAAAGGATATAGTTAGATGAGAGAGAAGGCAATATGAGGTGTAAGTAAAAATCTTGGCAGAAAAAGAAGGAAGGGGGGTCACTGTAACATACTCTCCAACTGCCCCCATTTGGTAGAGATAGTCTTTACTAATTCTCTGTTGTCCTACTTTTATAGTTGCTTTTTAAAAGTTTCATTCATTCATTCATTCATTCATTCATTCTCTCTCTCTCTCCCCCCACCTCTTTGTCCTCAGCTGGCTTCAAGGGATGCAAAATGAGTTCAAAGTGCAAAAGTAGTTTGCACTCAATTAATTTAGCAGGAATAGAGGAGAAAAAGGGGTGGAGACTTGCCTTTTCCTGTTGACTCAGGGAAAATTCATCTGCTGTAGCCTCTTGTGGTGTGTGTATTCTTCCTCATTTATAACTTTGGTCATCTTGACAATAGTTTGATGTTGCTTGGCCACATGTATCCTGATTTCCATCTGTGAAATGTTGGAGGGTATACTGTAATGGCTCAGGAATACATGTTGGAAGTCTGTGCATAAGGATGGATTAGTGACTGAGTGAGCAAACAAGGTGAATGTGGTATTAGAAAAGAGCAGGATGGACTTTCTCTCTGTTTATAATTGTATAATTCTTTCTCTCTGTGTATAATTGTGTGTGAATGAGAAGGAAGATGGCAAAATGAAGGAGATGATAAAACAGTCTAAGCAGTAGGTAGAATTGGGGTGGGGAGGGGGAACTCAAAGTAGTTAGGGTAGGCTGCATAAAAATGGACAAGAGAGAGAGGCCAACAGTTTGGGTCAAAGTGTATGTATCTATGTGCCTTTCCACACTATACTGTTATAGTGCTATTATTCCACTTTCAACATCCTATGGAATCCTGGGGTTTGTAGTGTAGGGAGGGACCTTTAGAATTCTCAGCCGGAGAGCTCTTTGGCCTCAATAAACTACAAATCCCAGAATTCCACAGTATTTTGAAAGTGGAATAACAACACTATAACAGTGTAGTGCGGAAAGGCTGTATGAGAAAGAAGGAAGCAGGAGATGAGTGCACTGTGATGACTGTGATGTATCTGTGTGGTAGAAGTTGAATGGGTACAGAGGTGGAGGTGACAGCAAAACCTTCACACAATCATTTCAATTTTCCAGTTGCCACTGCTGGGGTTGTTGGTCTCTGCTCTGAAGTTTGGCTTCTGAGAGTCAAAGGATACGTGGCCCAGGTTTCCTTATTTGTCCATACTAAACTTTTATTTCTTTGCAAACTGCCACTTCCCTCATAAAGATCTGGTAGCAAAAAGCCCAGTATCCTATGGTTGACACTATTTTCACAGATAATAGGTTGATATTATAGTTCTAGCTTTTCTTCCTGATATTACAAGTACCACTATTTGCATTCTCTCATCTATGTTTTCTCAGATGCAGAACATTATGTAATTAGTTGTGGGGTCTCATACCATCATTTCAGAGATGTTTCCCATTTACATTAAAGGCCTGTTCTTCTACCCAATAAGTAATTGTCTAGATCGCTCCAAATCTCTTTCAGCTTGATTTAATTGTTAAACATTAATGTAGCAGGGGAGAAAGCCTTCAAAGGAGAGAAGGGGGGGGATGAAATGCTGGAGGGGCCAAATATTAATAGGTGCTTAAAAGAAAAACAGTAATTCTTCCCTTTCTAAGCCTGGAGCCCTTTAGGCCTAGTAGAAAAGAAACAATTGACTGTATTACAGGATTATATAGGTTTCGTTGACTTAAAATGAACTGAAAGCAGCTGTAGGGAGATTTACCTCAAGTCTTTATTATTAGCCATATGAGGTGGAGAGAGAAAAAGAGACAGGCACAAGTTTTGTTTGAATCTAAAAATACAATTTTTAATGGTGGTTTTGGAAAGGGTAGATAAAGACCCTTTCGCCTCTCACTGTGTGGAGAAGAAAAGGT
Organism: Ctenosaura bakeri; assembly: GCA_948474755.1. Lineage (NCBI taxonomy): Eukaryota > Metazoa > Chordata > Lepidosauria > Squamata > Iguanidae > Ctenosaura > Ctenosaura bakeri. The sequence goes on along the minus strand of CAOLHI010002546.1, from coordinate 104,686 downwards.
GAACAAAATATTCTGTTTTGCTAGCATTATAACTGGTATAAGAGAGGGTTTAACTCTTCAGAAAAGGAGAAATGATATCATGCTGCAGCCTTTTTGTTTAATTTTATTTCATTGGATAACGCTCCTGTACTAAACCATCTGTTCTGCCATTGATCTGAGCTTGGAACTGTAAAACTGCACATCCTAAATTCCTTCTACTATGTCAAAGGAGGAAAGATCAAAAGTACATGCCGGCATATATAGGCCTATATGTGCTTCGATTATGAGGCAGGCTTCCTGAGGGAAGAGAGGGCCTTTCTGACCTTTCTTCCTTATTAATGTGAGACTTGTCCTATTTCCACACTAGACTGTTATAGTGCTATTATTCCACTTTCAACATCCTATGGAATCCTGGGGTTTGGTTCCCCTGGACCCCTCTCTAAACTGCAAACCCCAGGATTCCATAGGATGTTGAAAGTAGAATAATAGCACTATAACAGTCTAGTGTGGAAATGGCCTCAGTTAGACCACAAGGAGACAAAGTGTGTTTGTGCCATATACATGTTTGCAGTCATGGCAGGAAAGCATGCCCCCTCTTATCAATTATCAATATCAGCTGGTACAAACTACCAATGTATAGACCTTTGCTAGAGGGACTGGCACCACTAATTCCACTCATCTCTTGATTTCCATGGAACTCTGTGACTTGTGGCCTTCCCTTACATGTCCTTTATATGGCCTGTCAACTTTTTGCCTTATACAGTGATTCATAGAATTGACTTGCATGCTCTTTCGTTAGCAGTTCTGAGACATGAAGAAGGTTCTTTTGAAATACAAGAGACTTAATTTCACCAATTATGGTCTTCTCAGTCACTGTCCCTCTCCTCTTCCTGCTTTGTGGAAACTTCCTCCTCCACTGTGTGAAATAATGACTGTTCACCATTGTATCCGTGCACATGTTTACCTAAAATATGTTAAATTTGTCTGCTAATGTATTTCTTTAGAAGGTAAATTTAGCTATTTCATAATCTGACTCTCTCACACACATACACACATACATACATACAGGTTTCCCCCACTTGTCTGAAAAACTGGGGACTGGAGGACCGTCAGAAAACAGAATTGGTTGAAAAGGGGAATCTATGTACTGTGTTGTAGGGAGCATGAAGGACTAATGGAAGCTTACTTAGGACCAACTAGGCACACACGGCTTGCAAAGTCTCTCATCTAGCTTGGTGCCTTTCTCCCATTCTCAGCCAGCTTTGCAGGCAACGTGTGCATGAAGCACTCCCAACCAGGCCTTTTTAGACAAGGATGAAAGAGTGGAACCCTCATTGGATTACAGGAACTTGTCTTTAATTTGGACATGCCAAAAAAGTGAATTGTCAAATAATGTGGCATTGAAAGGCAGGGTCTTCCTGTACATATAAAAGTGGGTTTTCCCCTCAAACTTAATGAAAATTACCAGATGCACAACTTGCATACAAACTCAGATATTTCACAGATGAAAACCAGGACTGGTGTGGCCAAGCAATATCAGAATGTAGTCAAGATGGCAATAGTTATAAATAAGGAAGAACAGACAAGCTAAGAGAGGAAGCAGCAGTTTGCTTTTGCTGAGCCTACTGTGATGGGCAAGACTCTCCTCTCTTCCTTCCTAAACTGAGTACAAAGCACTTTTATATTTTGAACTCAGTTTGCAGCAATTGAAGTATGCTGAGGAGAAAGGGGGACAGTGGGAAGAAGGGAGAGTAAGTGGGACATTTTAAAAGCAGCTGAAAGAGTGGGATGACAGAAAATTAATTGGGGCTGTCCCTTTCAAACTGAGACAGTTGGAGAGTATGCTTGCATTCTGTTCATTTAGAAAGTAAAAATAAGGATCTCAGGCCCACATTTATGGGAGAAGAAAGAACTTATGTAACAAACAAAGATTTCTCCCAGAATCCAGGAGGGACAAAACAGGGATGAGCCAATGTTTGACAGGACTGCTGGTCAAGATGTAATCTATGTGTTTACTAGAATAATCACAAAAGGGAACCTGCATGGATGAGAACTTGTAATAAGATGCTGCTGTATGCCTTCAAGTCATTTCTAGCTTACGCAGACCCTAAGATGAACCTACCATGGGGTTTTCTTGGCAACTTTTATTCAGAGGCAATTCCCTTTGCCCTCCTCTGAGGCGGGGGGAATGGGACTTGTCTAAGGTCACCCAGCAAGTTTCCACGGCTAAATGGAGATTCAAACTCTAGTCTTCAGACAACTATACCACCCTGGCTCTCTAAGATATATTATTACCTAAATCCACATTAGAAATATGGATAACATCTGAACAAATTCGTGGGAATCTCCTCTCCAATTTATAAGAAAAAGGGTCATGAAGGAAAAATAGCTGCGTATACTGATGAATGTCATTGACAAAAGTAAAGGTATGATCAATTGAGACAGAAATGTACCCATGAGTCCCAAATCAATGAGAATCTTCACGTCCTCTCCACACCACACCCTGACTTTTTAAAGACTGGAATTTAATAAAAGGGAGGTTGAGGCCATTTCTCATTGTTTTATAATCTGTTCATTCAAGCTTACTACATATGGGATTAATGACTCCGAAATGTCAACCATATTTTAAAAATGGGAAAGGGTGGGTCAACTTCATTGTTTCTCTATTCAAAGATATTAACTAATGGATCAGAGATCAAAAGCAAATGTTTTTACAGTACATCAGTGTCACCCTATAAGAAGAAGAAAGAACACTGGCTTTCGGGGCATTATGAAAAGAAAGACCATTTGTCTGCAAGCATCATGGCAAACAAAGAAAAGAACAGTCATCATTCTCTAGGAATCTTGACACATTTTTGAAGCTTCTTGGGTGGGTACTAAATTAAAGTTGAATGCTGAACTCAAAAATAAAACATCACAAGTCTTGTGGTATACAAGTATATGGCTGAAAACCTCAATGTTTGACTGTTCTAGGCCATTTTCACTGCGTTGTGCAATGCCATATCCTCCAAGTGACCTGATTTTGCATAAACAGTCTCAATTAATCCTCTATTATCTCACTTTTTCTGCTGCTTTTAAAACGTCCCAGTTTCTCCCACTTCTCTTGCTTTTACCATTTGTCCTTGGCTTACTTCAGTTTCTGGAAACTGAGTTCAACACATGGAAGTGAGCAAGAGGGAAGGGAGAGGAGGGAATGGCAATATTCCACTTTCCGAGTAGGCTCGGACAAAAGCAAACTGCTGCAGCCCATGTATTCTTTCTTATTAACAATTTCCACCACTTTGATCGCACTCTGATGTCATTTGGCCATACATGTCCTTGTTTTCATCTGTAAAATGTTGAGGGGCATGCAGTGCTCAGATGTCTCTGTCTCACTCTACCCAAATACAGTAGTTTGATACCAGTTTAACTGCCATGGCTCCATTCTACGGAATCCTGGGATTTATCATTTGGTGAGGTATTCAGAATTTTCTGCCGGTGAGCTCCAGTATGTCACCAAACTGTGTAGTGTGAAGGAGAAAGAGACCAAAGTCTCATTTGAAATCTGAAGACACCATCCGTACAAATTAAGTATTTCTAAATCCTGTTGATTTCAGTAGAAGAATTCAGCAAATGCCTTAGCCCTTCAATTGACTTCCATAGTTGTACATCTCATACAAGTTTTCTCTACAGCAATTAGAAGGTAAAGGTTTGCATATCCTGTAAGCATGGCCCCTCTGCTGTGGGCTCCCATTTGTGGAATGCCCTCTCCTCAAGACCCATCTGGTGTCAATATTGAGTTCATTTTAGCATCACGTATAGAAGGTGGCTTTTGACCAAAGCATTTGTGGTCAAATTAGCATGGCTCAGCTTTGGCATGCTGGGTTGTGAATTTTTGTCTTCTGTTAAAAAAAAGGCTAAATTGTTTTACATTGATTTTGAATTCTTTCAGCTTGTTTTTGTTATTTGTACCCCACACTAAGATCTCTAGATACCAGACAGAATGTAAATATTTTAATAAAACAATAAAGTAATAAAAAAATAAATCAATGTTATTTACCACTGATGTGTGGTTGGGAAAGCTGCCCTTCAAAACGTCGTGACACAGAACGGTTGAAAAGCTGGCAATCTTATGTATTTAACTTGATCATCGAGATCAATTAAAGCAGCTTAACAATGACTGCAACATTCTGCCCCAGATATTTCTGAAATATGACCTCTGCGCTCAGAAGAAAAGCAAATAGTGTTTGTAAAACCTGTACAGAATGTAATTCTAAGTGACATTACAGAATTTTTCTGCATGATCCTGCAAAGTATGGCCCAACTACATGCTTCTCTGGAAAAAAAAAATCCTCCCAGTAAAATTTGCATACTGGTTCCATCTTTTTTTTCCTGCAGCAAAATTACTTTTTAGCTTGGCACTGATCTACCATCATAAACTAGGGCAGGCCTTCTTTCCCTTTGTATAGAATGGGGGGGTGGCATCCTCATCATTTTCATCATCAACAGTGCTGCATATGCACTAATATGTGGGATGTATCGTAAGTCAAAGGAGGAAAATGCAAGGATTGGTGGGTAGCAGGACAGTCTGTGGGAGGAGGTTAATGCCCACTTTTCCTAGCCCTACCTCCCAGCTATTATTTGATCAGCTGTATGGGATATTCCACTTGCTTTCACAGCAGTTTCTGTTCACAACCAGTGTAGAGGCATATGTTTCTTCAAAGACTTGTTAGTGATCAATAGGAGTTCTGAATTGTTGAAAATTACCTCGCCTTAAAGGCTTTTCACACATAACAAGGAGAGGCACATTTTTGTAAGTGAATACATTTCACTGAGCAGGTTACCGTTACTCACTTAGCCAGCATTAAATGTAATCCTCTCCGATTCTCCATGCCCTCTCCTCCTCCCCTTTTCCCTGTCACTCTTCATCTCCTGCAAAGGTAGAAACTCAGCCTTCAAAAGCTCGTGGAGACAAGGAACCTTGACAAACCCACTGAATATATTAGCCTGAGATATTTGATACATGGGAGGGGGGTCTTCAGGAATCATCACAAACAAGAACTTAAGTACTGTAACCTCACACACATTACCTCACAATTCAAGTATTCCTATGCTGCTTCCATTGAATCGTGTCTCTCTTTCAGGCTACATTCTCTTTAGCTCTGTGTTCCAACTTTAGCTCCATTTTTTAAATTTTTATTTCAGAAGTAAGCTATTCTGCTTGACTATCTTGCTTCTCTTCTCTTCTCTTCCCCTCTCCTCTCCTCTCCTCTTCTCTTTTTCATTCAAGTCTTCATAATATAGTAAAGGAGAGCAAAGTATGAACTGATATAAATTTTTTTTTTTATTGCTTGAGCAACCTCTATACCAATCAATACCACTGGACTGATTTTGCTCACCAGTCTTTGCTATACCCAAAGCAAGCCCTTGTCATTCACTCCCGTAGACTGAGAAAGCCACCTTCAGAAGCAGAATGATGGTACCATAAAAGGACAGCAGACTGAAAGTTATTTAATTTGTTGTCACTATATTTTCACTGAGGGTGAGGAGAGTTGCTTGTTAAATTTTATTTCAAAATAACAGATTGGAGAGTGAGAGACTGTCTATTTTAACCTGGGCTTCAGACAGCAAATGCCTTGGGCCACCCTGACTATAGTTCCTTTCTTGTCTCTTTAAACGAAAGAAAGGAAGAAGGGAGAGAAGGAAGAGCTGCTCCTCATTTTATCAACCTTCTGTTTTCACCCCCTAACTGGTAGAGTAATTAATTTCTTTTTATTGGGTGAATTATACTTCTTATTTTAGATGTCATGTGCTTCTCTAGAGGACCAGAGCAATTTCAACCTAATACCATCCTTCCTATTTAAGTACAGTGGAACTTCTTCATCCTCATTTAGCCAGAAGTTTCTTGGTTGGACAATGTATTGCCATTTCATTCATGCCTTTTTTCTTAATGGGGTATTCAGAACTGTAAAGAGGCAGCAAGGTGTAGCGGTTTGAATGTTGGACTAGAACTCATGGAGAGCAGGGTATGAATCCGTGCTCAGCCATGGAAAGGCAGTGGGTGACCTTGGTTAAGTCGCACTCAGGCTTCTTATTGTTATTAGTTGCCATCAAGTAGACATCGACTCATGGTAATCTTGTGAATGACAGATGTCGAATACACCCTGTCATCAACAACTCTGCTCATGTCCTTCAGACTTAGGCCATTTCCACATTAGGCTGTTATAGTGCTATTATTTCACTTACAACATCCTATGGAATCCTGGGATTTGCAAAATAATAGCACTATAACAGTCTAATGCAGAAATGGCCTTAGAGCTGTGGCTTCCTTAACTGTGACTATCCTCCTTCTGCCTTTTAGTTTTCCTGCCTCTTTTCATTTATGAAGCATTATCCTCTATTCTAATAAGTCAGAGTGTCTCATGGTATGGCCAAAGTATGATAGCTTCCATTTGGTCATTTTGAGTTCTAGAGAGTTCAGGCTTGTTTTGCCGTTGGACCCATTGATTGGTCATTTTGGTACTTCATGGTATCCACAGAACTCTCCTCCAGCACCACATATCAAATGAGTTGATTCTCTTCCTGTCAGCTTTCTTTGCTGCCCACCTTCACAACCATATAAGAAGAAATGCAATGTCGTGGATGATCCTGACTTTGGTATTCAATGTTATAGCTTTATGCTTGAGGATTTTTTTTGCTTCATGGCTGCCCTTCCAAGTCCTAGTTTTATTCTGATTTCTTGACCACAATCTCAGTTTTGGCTATCTCAAGGTGGCTATTTTGATGTCTTCATTATCCACTTTAAAGTTACGTGTATTCTCTGTAGTCATTATTTTTTGCTTTTTTCCGCTGTTTAACTGTGACATGGCTTTTACACTTTCTTCCTTGACTTTCCTCAATAGATGTTTGCTATTTTCTACCAGTAATATTGTGTCATCTGCATATCTTAACTGTTGATTTTCCTTCCTCCAGTTTTAACACCTTCCTCTGAGTCTAACCCTGCTCTCTGTGTGATACATTCTTTGTATAAATTAAACAGATAAGATGATAAAAAGCAACCTTGCCTGACCCTCCTGCCAACTGGAAACAATCCTCTTTCTCCATATTCTGTGCTGACAGTGATCTTTTCTCCTAAGTATAGGTTATGCATCAGGACAATTAATTTTTTTTAATTACACAAAACTAAAAATGCACAACAATACAATAGAAAAAAAAAGACAGTATATAACAAACTGCATATACCTAACAAGACCACAACAAACAAAAAAACTACAAATAACTAAAAGTTGGTTCCCACCCTTGTTGCAACAGCACGCTAGTTAAACAGTTACACCTAATGATTAAATCCTTAATTTTATACCAAAAAATTAATACTTGTTGATAATCACACTTATCATCTCAATTCAATACCTATTAATTAGTTAATTAGTAAAAAAAAAGCATCTATAATCCATTATACATACTTATCAACTTATTCTATATTAGTTCAACTAGTAATAAAACATAAAAAATAGTAACTCTAATAAAATTAATAATAAGGACAAAACTTAATTAGTAAGAATTATGTATATCATCACTTATTCATTTATAATCACTTATTGATTGCTTATACTTGTTCATCACCTAAGTTCTTTACTTAATTTAACTCACAAGTATATATGTCTTTATTAACTTATTAATTGTAACTTATTTAATATTCTGTATTCTTCTCTCTTAAATCAATCTTATTCTATATTCCATATTAGTTTAATAATAACAATGGTACAACCTTTTGTTGCCCTTCCATTATGCGACAGCTTTTCCAACAGCTATGTATCCCAGATTCTTCCCCATCATCTGTTGATAGAGAAATTGCCTACTTTCCAATTGGAGGCAATTTCCAAGCTAGCATTTATAAGAAAGAAATTAATCAGGTCCTTGTGGTTCAATTGTTTACAAAAAAAGAAAAAGTGTTGGTAATCCTCTATGCAGGAAATAACATTTAGAAGCAACACAGTAAACAATTAACTCCAGTCACACTTCTCATATAGCAAAAAAGAAAGTTTAAAATTAAGACTTTAAAAAATCCTGTCATTATCATTGCATTACCCTTAAAAAGATTTATCAATATCGTCATTAAATCTCCCTCTTTCCCGATAAACAATATTAATAAGTCCAAGTTTTTTTTCTCAGCATCCTTAGACTCTTCTCCTAATTCTTTTTCTTCTTTCTTACTTTCTTCTTTCCTTCCTTCCAAAGATCAAGTTCTTTTTCAGTTTTCCTAATGGGCCATTTGTCAGATTGGACATGCTCAACCTGTGCTTTCATTCTTATAAATAAAAATCAACTCAGCAAGTTGGGTCCAGTTGGGAGATGTGGCCTGCCTGATAAGTTTATCTGTCAAAAGCGTGTAATGTTCCCTTCTCTTGGAACGTTTTAGAAGTATAAGCAAATTGTCACAAGCTTTCCTTAATGTTTTCTAATTAATCTCTGGGATTTGATCTTTCCTCTTCTCAACTGAAGACTGGGGTAGTGCATCACTTGAGGCTTTCATTCTTCTTTCATTGGCTATAGAGATGTTGGAGAAGTAACTACAACTATCAGAACCCCTTGGCTGGCATAGTTGATGACAAGATCCTGTGTGAGCTAGGGCCTAAAGCAGCTCTTTGAGTTTCATCAAGTGTTCTCTGGCCAAACCATAAACATACCATGGGCAGCTTGAGGCACAAAGCTTTGGGAATTATGATCTAGTGGGAGCTCTCTAGACTGCGTTCTCCATGAACCTCAACTAGAAACTGGAACCAGGACAATCAAATGTTGTGGCACATCTATTTCTTTTAGAGTAATCCATAGTTTTCCATGAGATACAAAGTACACTATATCGGAATGGCTCTTTTTCTTCTGAAATTCATTGGTGCACTCCATTATTCAATGCATTTTTTGCAATATACTGTTAGCCTTAGAGAACTATGATAGCAAACCTCCTTCAAATAAGTCTTGCCAAGAATACTTCATGAGGTCATCATAGGTCAAAGTTGACTTAAAGGCATGTAAGAACAATATCAATAATCCAGAATTTTACACCAAAAGCTTCAATCCTCTGTTTCACTAATGCTAGTTTCATCTTATTATGATGCAGCCTGTAAAACTAGCCTTGTCAGAGTACACAGTGGAAAACAACATATAAACCTAGATACTCAGTTATGGCTTGTGGTTCCAACATAAGTAAAAGCCACTCAGGCGTTTACTCAGGGAGTGTCCAAGGTGCTAAAACCTATATCCAAAGTAGGTTCAGCCCCTTGGATAACCCATTCAATGTTTAGACTAAAACTCAAAGAATATTCACTAATCCCTTGACATGGGAGCCACCAGCCACTGTAATGTATATTTTAGATAATAACAGCTTCTTAACACTTAGAATCTCATATATCTGTTATCTATACCATTTATCTATCTAGCAATAACTGTTAACAGTGACATAGTGAAACAAACAGCTACCAATGAAGTTAGAATAATTATTTTGGTCTGCTTTGTATGGTCACTACAAATCTGTATTAGTGTTGAATGTGATGCCATGTAACCACAGCAGAACACTTTCTATCTAATCTTATTTCCCAGTTTCAGTATCCCCTGCAGCTTTAAACTTCATTGCTGATGGAGAATGTTGTGGTTATCTCTTGCTCTTTTCTGCTGCTGGAGCTTCAAGAAGAAACGGTGATGAACCCCGGAGAGAGGCGCAGTCAGCAGAGCTGCCCTAACAGTAGAGGAGATTTAATTTGATTGGTTCACTGACTAAAGAACCCAGGTTACCCAGAGGGAGGGGCTAGGTGGATGAGTTAGCAGAACAGTAAAAAAATAACTGAAACAGAGTTTGAAAAAGAGTTCCTTGGATGAGTTTGAAAAGAGAGTTCCTTCTGTGAGTTTGAAGGAGAAAGAGTTCCTTCCGAGAGAGAGGGAGAGAGAGAGAGAGGTGAAGAAGTGTTTGACTGTTAAGAGCTGGAAATGCTTTTCTGTTTGATAGCATTTAATTGCCAAATACTTTTCCCTTGTTAGTTTGTTTGATAAAGATTTTTTTTTTTTAAAGAACAGCCTCCATATAGTGTCTCTTTAATTTGAGCTCAGTTACACATGTTACCACAATTGACACACTCAGGCCCTTTTCGCACAGCATTCGCCATGCGAAAGGGCCTCTGGAGCATTGTGCAATTGCGAGGAGCCGTCCACATGACATCCTTACAATTGTGTGATGCTGCCAGTGTCGACAGGCGCCGTTCACACACTATTTCATTTTCAGCTTCTATCCGAAAATGGTGCGCAATTGCGCATTGCTCCAGGGCCCTGCGCGCACTTACCGTGCTTCCTGCCCCAGCGCAGCCTGGGAAAATCCCAGGCTGCAATCCCAGGCTGCACTGCGAAAGGAAGAGGAGGAGTCCTCACGCTGCCTGCTCACTAGCAGGCAGAGGCAGTGGAGGCAAAGCAGCAGGGATGCAAGAGTCTCTCGCAAGAGGCTGCTTGCACGATTCCCTCACCCCAGCACTGTGAAAAGGTAAGGTGCGAAAAGGGCCTCAACTGGGATAAATCTGAAAATGCTTTGCCTATATCCACAAGGGTTGTGGGCTTAGGGAAAGCAGAAGGGTGCTTAAGTGTGGAGAGGGAGCCAGGAGGTGGTAATTATGTTAAAGGGTGCAGCTTTTCCAGGGAGGAAGAATTTGAAGCAGACCTGATCTGACATAGCCCTGGCTGGCCCAGATCTCCACAATTTGACAGAAACCAGTCACTGATGGGGAGTAGACAACAATTGATGAAGAGGTTTAGAAAAGTAACTACAACTATCAGGATCCCCTAGCTGGCATAGTTGGTGACAAGATCCTGTGTGAGCTAGGGCCTACAGCAGCTCTTTGAGTTTCATCAAGTGTTCTCTGGCCAAACTATAAGCATACCATGGGCAACTTGAGGTTGATTCTTGTCTCCAGCCTTAAGCCACCTAGTGGAGGGGGAAAGTGTGCGGTATCTATTTGTCGAATGAATTATGACATGTAGGAGTGTTGTGGAAGATGAAAGCTTTTTTTAAAAGGCCAATTTTCTACTTCTACTGTAGCATAGGGGTACTACAGGAGGGCAGCCCCACCTCTTTAAGCTCATCTACAACGTGAACTATTGTACTAAAAGTACAAAAATTCCTATCTTATCAAGTAGTGGTGGCTAAAAAGCCAGTAAACATATTTCTGGATATGTCTGCCAACGACTACTAATCACTGACAAGGTTTACACCTGACTAGAGGACAGAAACAATTAAGGGTATCTTGGTGGTTGATATTCAGAGAGAACTGGCCAGAAGGAGTGTCTCCTTGTTGGTTTTGCTGGTCCTCTTGGTGGCTTTCAAGGTCATCAGCTGTGGTATCGTGCTGGTTCACCTATCTTAGATGGGACTTGAAGGTACTGTTTTACAGTGGCTCTGTTCCTTACAGGAGGGGCAAGTTTGGAAGCTATATTTGTGAATCTCTTCTTTGATACCACTGTCATTGGGCTGTGGGTTCTCTCTGGTGTCTGCCTTGTAACACATACTGTTTAAAGTATGTGTAAAAAAATTGTTAGAAGTCTAGAATCATTTAAAATTGGGTATATAGTGCAACCAGGTTGTTGATGACATCCAAGTCTCTCTTCTTTCCATTAAATATAAGAAAACTGGTCAGATTCTAAATCAGTGTTGGATGTTAATATTGGATTGGATAACAGTGAAAACACTAAAGCTCTGTTGAATGTGGCTATATTTCCCTTGTAGATTAAGATTTTCTGTTGAGTGTATTCCTGGGCTCAGCCCTGAATCTAAATGCCCAAGCTTCAGCAGTGGCCAAGAGTACATTTTAACGGTTAGAGCTAATATGACAACAATATAACAAATTCCAAAAGCCACAAGCAGCAATACCTTTATTGGGCCAATTGCAAAGCTTGCATAATGTATCTTATGCTTTGGAATTGGCCCCATAAAGGAATCACTGCATGTGGGTTTTAGAATTTGTTGTATTGTGCTGAATGGCCAATAGAGCTATCCCTGAAAGTGTTTCCAATGACATCAATATGTTAAATATAGGGGTGCCTTTGAAAATTGTTCAGATATCTCAGCTGATCCAGAATGCTGTAACCAAATTCTTGGCTTGTGTTAGTTGAAGGGAACATATATCTTTCTTATTTCAATAGCCTCATTGGCTACTGGCCAATTTCCAGGAACAATTCAAATGTATGGTTTTAATGATCTACAACATGAGATCAGACTATTTGATCAAGCTTATATTCTTCCTTGTAGGTTTGTCCAGGTTTTAAGATCTTCAGGGAAGGCCATTGTCTTGGACTTGGCACCCCACAAAAAACAGGCTTAGTGGGGACACAAGAGAGTCTTGGAGACAGTAGTCAGGTTGTGGACCTTTCTGCCGAGGAAAGCTATGCTGCCCTCCTCCATGTTATCTTTCTTCCAGGAAGCAAGTAATTTTTCATATAGATGGGCCTTCAGCATCTCAGCTAAGTTACAGGCAAAGGGGATCTCTTGGTTTCTTTCCTCCTTGATATGTTTTTTATTGTGATTTTAATCATCTCTTATCTTTTCGCTGTATATGATTTTACTCGTATTTTCTGTTGTTTGCCATTGTCAATGCCAAATTTTGGTGCAGAAATGTGGCATATTAAATAAATAAATAAATAAATAAATAAATAATTGACTAAATAAATAATCATAATAGCTGTGTATTCCCTCTGATACAACTGGCAATATGCCTTTCAACACAGTATCTTATGTCTGGAGGGGTCATTTTTTTGCTGATATCCTGCTTCTTGCATAATATCTGGTTGGTCACTGAGAGAACAGAGTGCTGGACCAACCAAAGCCATTTCCGCACTAGATTGTTATAGCACTATGATTCCATTTTCAACATCCTATGGAATCCTGGGGTTTTCAGTTTCGGGAGGGGCTGGCTGGCCCTTCCCGAAACTGCAAACCCCAGGATTCCATAGGATGTTGAAAGTGGAATCACAGTGCTATAACAGTCTAGTGCAGAAATGGCCCAAGTCTTTGGCTTGATCCAACATGATCCATGTAAAGTTCTCACAAAAAGTATTTTTACATACATCCCATCTACCATCCTTCAAATGCCTTTCCGCTCCCCCCAATATATACAGTTCTGCCAGTGAACTGGCACACTGGCAGTCACTACAAAGGATGAAGTCACTCTGCCTCCTGGTGTGCTTCCTGTCACAATTGACCTCAAGTGTATTTAGACTACACAATTGTAGTGCTAATATTCCTCTTTAACTGCTGTGGTTCCATTCTGTGGAATCCTGGAGTGAGAATTCTAAAGGCCCCTACCTAAATTGCCAGTCTTAGGATTCCATAGGATAGAAAGATGGGAGTTAAAGTGGAATAATAGCACTACAATTCTGTAGTGTAAATGAGCCCTGGATATATACTGCCAAGTTAAACCCAGGAGTGGGGGACTGGAATGAACTCTCTCTGGCAACAGTTTTGCATTTTGAGACATGGGATGTTAATAGTCAAAGGCTCCATTGGTCATGTGAATCATAGACCAATGGAGCCTTTGTCCACTAACATCTCATGTCAGTGGCTCTCAGTGTGTAAAACTGGCTTCCAAAGATGCAAAACAGTCGCCAGAGAGAGTTCATTTCAGGTCTCTCTAAAATCGCCATTGACAGAAGCAGTTCTTCAGGGAAGGGGGATATGGGTGACAGCTTCTGCCTGTCCGCTTGGCCTTTCTGACCATGTACATTCCTCTTTGTGCACTCCCAGTTAAGGTCAGTATTTCAAGGGCTTTGTATGCATGTTTAAACTGAAACAGAAAGATGTGCCTTTTTCTTTTCTTTTTGCAGGCCAGTTATTGAACGTACTTGTCCTGACACAAATCCCACCCACCCCCTGAATTTTTACCTTGTGAATTCTGCACTATTCTCTGTTACTTCTAGTCATTTCATATGATTCATTTTTCTGAAACGAGGAAATCATAACATCTTTGCTCTGTGTTTAGCCAAAACAAGCTGTTCAAGAATGTAAAATATACTATTTTATTGGCTCTGGCTTAGATGTGATTCAGTAGACTTAAAAAAAAACACACCCCACAACGAAAACTGGATTCTAACCTTCAAAAATTTATGACAATTGCTCCTTCTTGTGGCTTGAATGTTGACATATAATTAATTTGGGATTTTGTCTTAAAGTTTCCTGTCTAGGTTTGTACCTGTCACAAAAATATCCTCGAAAGTTTATCTGACAGCTGGAGCACCAAGAAAGTCTATAGAATATGTAGCAAAGCAGACTTCCCTTTGAGGCAGAAGGAAAAGTTTGTAGCAGGATGGAATTAAGAGGTAGAAAGAATATAACTTGCAGCTTTCCACTCATGTTCTGGATCTTGGGATGAGGGGTCTTTAGTATCAGTAAATGCTATTGGTATGAAGCCACCAGCAGCTTTCAACATCAGTTTTAAAAGCGTTGATTCTTCAGCAGTGCTGTTTATGTCTGGCAGCAATGTTTATATGATCATTATTGCTGTAATACATGGAGGAGCATTTTTGATGACCAAAGATTCGTAAGTAAAATAGCAGTAATACTGAGGGCAAGCATTTGCCCAACAAAGATGGTTTACAGCAATTAGCACATTTTTTTTTATTTTGCCAGTTGGGACTTGTCCTGTAGCTCTAGAACTGCTGCTGACTTCCACACTTTGGCCCCTGCTTTCCTCATTCTTCTTATAGAGCTCTTTCAGGTATTCTTTGGCCCTCTCATAATTTATGGCAGTGTGAAGTGACAGAATTGCTTGTATCTCCAGGAGCACTTTGGGAAAGTGGGACGTACTGTTTGAGAAGCTAGGGGAACTGGGCCTAAGTTGTCCACTTGTTCAACCACTTTGCGTTTGCTGGACATTCTTTGCTTTTTGCATTATCCAGGAAGCAGTGCTTGAGAAAGAAAAGAGGCACTTAATGAAAATCTACCCTTGACTCTCCCCCAAAATTTAACTAAATCACTGCCTTCTAAAAGCAGCAGGTTGCAGTGCTCCTGTTGCAATTTAAAGCCTTCTCATAAGAATCTTCAGTAAGGACCATCTTTATCCTCCTCCTTACTCTTCCTAACCTTTGTTTTGCCTTCATGGGTTTTATTCACACTCATTGCTTCAGTTCTGGGGAGGAATGGCACAGTCTGAAGAACATCAGCCAGCTCTAGATATCTGAATATCTGGAAAAGGATTATGTGATATCATTGAAGCTAAATAATAATAATAATAATAATAATAATAATAATAATAATAATACGATAATAAAATTTATTACCTGCCTCTCCTCAGCACTTGAAGCAGGGTACAGAATAGATGGAGTTAAAAGCTGTAGTTAAAATACACATGGAACAATTGATACAAATATACTATAATTAAAATATATCATAGTTAAAAGTACGATTAAAATACAGTTGAAAGTACAATTAAAAATAAAATTAAAAGCCCAATTTAAACTAGACTGGGTTGGCCTGCCGGAAGAGGTAAGTCTTTAGTACTTTTTAAAATTCGGCCAGCATATTTTGCTGTTGAATCTCTTCCAGCAGATCATTCCACAGTCTATCTTCCTTGGTCCCTTCCTTCATTAGTTTGCTAGATTTATCTGTTTTGGAAATACATTTTCTTTTTTACTTTGAATTGATGAATATCTTAATCTTTTCTTTGTCTTTCTTGTTATTTAATTTGTCTGTTTATGAGTCTATAGCAGTGTTCTCTAAAACCTTGATGGGCACAACCAACCAGGAAAGAGGTAGAAAATTTAGTCAAACAGGTGATATCAATACAGTGAGAAGAAAGGGTATAGATCCCTCAGCAGCAGTAGCGTTTATACTTTCCTCTCTGTGAAAAGACTTAGGACAGGTAACTCTGGAAGATAAGTGTTGGAGAAACTATGGGATCATCAAAGGAAAGTTCCTAGTATCTGTCCAGACATCCAAATTCCATAAGGGAGAACAGAGAGAATAATCAGAGAGAGCTTCAGTTTGGCTGCTAGCAATCACTTCCATCACTTCCATCCTTTCTTAATGCTGCATAAAGGAATCTCACCTATCAGACCACTAGTAGAATAAAGCAAAAGCATCTAATATTCAAGTAAACTGTCATTACATGATCATATCATTATCATATAGGCTACTTAAATTTTAACAGGCTTAGCTGACTGATGCTCCAGGGGTGGGCAACCAACTTCTGGGAGTTAAAGGGCTTCATTGGCCACCAAGGATATTTGGAGGCAAAAAAAATCCAAAAATATTTTTTTAAAATTTTAAGGGGTCCCTTGGGAGCCACAGAACCCTACAGGCCACATTTTGTCTATACCTGCCCTAGGGCAGCAATGCTAGTATAAAAGTAGTATGAATTGCCAAGTCTGAGCATTCAGTAGTTTTCAATTTTTTGTTATATCTTCAAAAACCAAGAAATTTTACACATGGCTAACAGAAACTCCTCTAGAGTTACCTGTCTGAAATTTTGCTGGTTTCATTCGGTATTTAGCATCTGCTATGTCTCCAACTTGTATATGGATATTTTAAATAAATAAATAAAGTAAGTAAATAAGTTATAACCATGGAGAGGAATTTAAGTGTTCCTCGGTGCTGCCAAACTTGCAGGAAAAAAATGCCACATGACTGTCATGTATATCCATAGGAAAGCAAGATCAGATGTTACATCTCTGACATAATTGCAGGAACATACATGACTGAGGACAACTTGGGTTATATAACTGTGTATCAGTGAAGATGATGTGTTATAGCCCTTAGACTGGTTGAAAGCAATCCCTGTTACAACTTGTCTGCATTTGATGCTTCCATACAAGTTCTGCAATGCAGTCTAGATATACAGGTTATGACTATTGGTATCCTTCTGGGCAGGAAATTCAGTCAGCCCTCCACATTTGTGGGTTTCACTTTTGCAGATTTGATTATTCACAGATTATTTGCTTTCACCTCTGCTGCCTCCCTCTGCCATTTTTAATAGGGACTGAAAGCCTGCTGAGACTGAGAAACTGTGAGCAAGACTTGTAAGTCCTTATTTAAAATGGTGTGAGGCATCAGTGGAGGTTGCAGGAAGCCCCACCAGCCACCCCCTTCTGCCTTGTGAAGGAATCCTGATGCCTCAAAGGAATCTACAGTGGGTTGAATATGGTGATCATACTTTTTTGTGTGTTAAATATGGTTTGGGAGAGCCTAGAGTTATTCACCTTTTTCCACCTTGATGGGGTCCTACGCCCCTAACCATAGCGAATGTGGAGGGATGACTGTACTATGATAATGTTTTACCTGAATCTTGCTCTGTCAGCATGATCTTCCTATGTGCTCCCATATCCGTGGGTGTTCTTTGACCGAGACTTTGGGCTTCTCCTCAAGTTTGTCACCTGACTTGTTCTTCAGTCTTAAAAACTGACTTGTCTCATGGTACCCTGGTTTATTTCAGACTGCTGTCAGCAGTTGAGCCCTGACAGAGAGAAAGAGAAGGCTTAGAGTGTTCATCACTTGGACTGGCTTACATCTAAACTTTGTCAAACCATTTTTTTTCCTCCTGGTTTAAAAAACAAATCTTTCTTCAATCACTTCCCTGGACCACATTAGCCTGTGTTGCTTTTCTGCTATGAATTACCACTTCTCAAAATTCCTCCTTCCTCTTCTGTGAACAAATGTCATTGTACTAGCAACATATTGAAATAGAGCAAATGGACATTGAAGTTGTTGTGTGCCTTCAAGTTGTTTCCCACTTACCCTAAGGCAAAACTAACGTGGGATTTTCTTGGGCCATTTCTGCACTACCCTGTTACAGTGCTATTATTCCACTTTCAACCTCCTGTGCAGTTCTGGGGTTTGTAGTTTCCTGAGGCCCAAGAGCTCTCTGGCTGAGAATTCTAAATGCCTCTCCCTAAACTACAAACCCCAGGATTCCATAGGATGTAGAAAGTGGAAGAATAGCACTATAACAGGGTAGTGTGGAAATGACTTTGATAAGATTTGTTCAGAGGGGGTTTGCCATTGCCTTCCTCTGAGGCTGAGACAGTGTGATTTGCCCAAGGTCCTCCAGTGGATTTCAATGGCTGAGGAAGGATTCGAACTCTGGTCTCCAGAGTCCTAGTCCAACACCAAAACCACTAGACCACACTGTCTCAAATAAACATTACCTTTGTTGAACCACATGCTGCTGAATTATGATTTCTTTTGTGGGTCAAACTCTGAATGGTTTCAGTCTTAGAAACCACTAGTAGAGGTTATTACACACGCTGAGTAACTCTCCCTTTTTGGGGGCTAAGCCAGAGTACAAATTCCTTGTGGTTTTGTGACCCACACTGATGTTGATGTGGCTAGCCAATACACAAAACAGTGGTGACAGCATGAGTTATTTCTGGATCCAAAATAGCAGCACAGATGAGTACAGCAGCAGAAGCAGAGGAAAGACAGGACAGTAGACACAGACCAGAAACAGGGCATTGCCCAGCTAGGCAGTGAACAAAAGAGTGTGAGCTCTGGAAGGAAGCAAATGGTGATGCAGGGAGAAGAAAAATGCATTCGGGGTGGGTGGGCTTAAGAACTCCAATGCAGTTTCTTTTGAAGTGGGTTTGGAGAACAAGGTGGCAACATGTCAGAGGGTAATGTGGGTAGACTTTGACACATGCATGTGCTCTGTCAGCTGCCACCAGCAGTTTTTGAATAACTGAGTTAGCTTGGTTGCTCCCCCAGGTGATTGGTTTTCAAGAGTTTATAGGAACTGGGAGAAAATGCTAGTCATGAGCTGAGCTGAGCTGGATAGGTAGGTCGGTAAGTAGGCAGGTAGATAGGTAGATATTACACACACCACCACCACCACCACAGAATATTCCCTGCTTAGGAACTTGTATTTACCTTAATTGGCATATAAGATGAACCTCACACTACTGCTGAATTTCATGGTTTTTAAGGAGGCTGGCATAGAAATAAGCATGTTCAAATGAAGAAGTTAAGAACCGTGTCTAACAAATTGTTTTTAAAGGGAAAGGAAAATAAAAAGTCTAGCAATAGCTTCCTATATATCTTTGATACCACCCTATTCCTCTTTTTACTGGTCCTTTTGAACTTCTGGAGTTGTTTTCTCCCCAGCCAAAGGGAAGTACTTTGTAAATTCTATCGTGAAATTTACTTTTTTTTTTAACACTAAGGATTTTATTTCTGCATTTGCCAATGGATGATATTAATTGGGAATAGAAACTAGCCTTTTTTTTTGCCTTCTGTTTGTGTTTACTTCCATAAGCAGCATTAGTGAATGCTTTTTTTGACATAAAATAGGGAAAGTCTATCCCTTGTATTCTGTTCTCCCTTGTTTAGAAGACACATAGCATGGGTCAGACAGAAACTGGGGACACACATACACACGCACACACACACATTGCATATCAATTTTGCTCTTCCCCTCTTTGCCAAAAATAATTCCATAATTAATTCTGCTTCCCTGACCGTAACAACTGTGCTTGTGATGGATTTCTGCTCTCTTGTTCCATTCTGCTTTTGCCCGGTGCTTAGAAATAAAACAGAAGCACATTGAACTTGCTTAGCTGGCTCCTGCCACGCTGCCTGCTCTAATGGGCTTATTGACCACAACCTACAGGGGCCAGAGTATGTCAACAGCAGACAGGCCAACCTCAATCGCTGCCTGTGCTTTTAGTAAGTTGTTACTAGCTTAATTCCTTTCAGCTTAGTCCTCCTGCTGTTTTGGCTGCTCCAGCTGAAGACTCACCTACTGCTGCAGCCTCCTCTTGCTCTCTGTTGTGCCCCATAGGTCCCAGCAGGAAGCAGTTTGGGGCAAAGAGCGCATCACAACTTCCTCATAAGATGATTTACCAGATTGGTAGGGCAGGGTGGTGGTGATGGTAGAAGACGGGATTGAGGTACTCAACATAACTTTGGCCATTTCCGCACTAGCCTGTTGTAGCGCTATGATTCCACTTGCAACCTCCTATGGAATCCTGGGGTTTGCAGTTTCGGGAGGGGCCAGCTGGCCCCTCCCGAAACTGCAAACCCAGGATTCCATAGGAGGTTGCAAGTGGAATCATAGCGCTATAACAGGCTAGTGCGGAAATGGCCTTTTATTTAACCACTTTCCTCCTCAGGATTTTGACTCTGTGTCTTAATGTAAAGCAGAGCCTCCCCAATCCCACCCCACAAACAAAAGGGGAATTTTTATTCTTTCAGTCCAAGAGCCAGACTGGTGCTTTGCTTTGCTGGTGCCAGTCCGCAGTCCCAGGCTGCTGAGTCTCAAAAGGCTGAACTCAGCCTGGGCTTTGTTGCTCTTGCTTCTGGTGGCTACAGAACAGCCGTGCTGAAGTGGTTAACTGCCTTGAACATGGCTTGGTTTCCTGCCTGCACTTGCCGTGGCCTCAGGCAGTGCCTGCTGTTTAGGAGTGAAAGAGAGTGCCTTGCCTCGTCCCAGGTGGCAGACAGGCAAACCATGTTATTAAGAAGCAGAGATCGCAAAACCTTGATCTTCTTAAAAAAAAAAGGGGGGGGAAGGAAAAAAAGGCTCCATAATTAGTCCCTTGCATGAGAATAAAATGGCATTCCACAGCAACAAAGAAGGGGAAAGAACGAGACTCCTTCAGATTTCATTAAGTGATCAGGAATATTGACAGGTTTTTTTTAAAGGATCTCATAGGGACCTCTTTGTTATTTGAGCCACTTCAGCCCCACACTCTCTACTTTTGTTAATGCTTTAAAGTTCAGAGCCTAACACTCTGGCTTGTAAGGGGAGAGGTAGGTGCCTCAATAAACAAGACATATGGCCAAACGGAGCTGTGTAAAGAAACACTTATTTACCCAGTGTGTTCAGCATCCCCTTCCCTGAGTCTGATCCAAAGCCCGTGTAAACAGAAGCAATTCGGTGGTGGTAGTGGTGACGGTGGGAGTTAATTGACAGCCAATGGGATTTGATTTAAAGCAATATTATGATCCAGGAATCTGGACTTCTGTTTTGAGTTCAATGTGAAAATGATGACATATTGCAGAGAAAAATGCATTAGGCCAGCTTACATTTCCGTGACCTGCGTTTGGGGTTCTTGATATACTTTTATAAATATAAGAGACAGAGAGTAAATATTGTTATATGTGCTGCTGGGGAAATCTATCAAGTCATGCCCATTTTGAAGATCTGATTTACAGCCATTCCCACTGAGGGAAGCGTCCTGTCTAAGTAGTCAAGGTTTCACATTTTCATCTCACTCCGTCACAGGGATGCATGGTAACTTTCAAGGACGCTCATTACCCCAAGGGTTCGATCCATTTCATTTTATGAATCCCTAGAGCCTCTGTTGTTATTCCTAACTCTGTTTAGTGATTCTACACTTTTTGGCAACCTGGGAAGTTCATCAAATACATGCAGTAATTCAGACACCAGCTGCAGTTTCAGCTTTAGATCCTTTGTGCAGATGAACATGATTGCACAATGTGTTTAAGGCAAAAATAACAAAATGTGCTAGAGCATGTCCATATTGCCTCCTTAAGTATGTTTCACTGCAGATATTCTTTAAATACAGTGAATATTTCTTCCTTAATCTGGAATCTGAAACATTTATTTCTAGTCTCCCACATGTACTGAACAAAGCTGCAGTCTTCACACAGCATTTTCTGATCTCCTTCTTTGTGAGCACTACTGAGCAGTGTCCTTTTTCTGTCACCTGGCTGTTTGCATATATTCACTCAAAAATATTCTACTTGCTTTCACTCGCAAAATGTCACTAGAAAAGATCCTCTCTTTTGAATGCTACAGATGATGTTATCAGCCTTAGAAATCAAATGTCAAGATGCCGTTGGCTGGTCTGCTCTTAAAATTTGGCTTCCTGGCCAATGACAGCCAAAGTGTGGAATAGGAGCAGGATTCACTGTGACATCATTGTTCCAAGGCCTCAGGAATAGCAGAGAGAGGTCAGACTTCAACAGTAACACTTAATGGGAGAATGGAAAGACAGCCTGTATTTCTTTGCTAATTAGTTATCATAATTGTTTCAGTCAAATAGCACTTTTTAAGGTTTGATAAAATTCACAAACATTATTTTGTTGTCACAGAAAATAAATCTCCACTATTCCTATTTTATGCATAGGAACCAGGGATTTAAATCTGGAGTTGCGCTAGCAGAATCCCACTAGCAAAATGAGACACACCCTTGTCCCTTCGTCATCTTGTGCCACCAAAAAATGTGCTGGGGGGTATCAGTCTTATAGAGCAGATTTTAAGAAGGGGATGTAGGGAGGGGAAGATTATCTCCTCCTTAGTTCTGTTGATGGCAGAATCCTGTCCGTGGTATGAGACTTCTGAACTTGACCCAGGAAAGTAGAAATATTGTCTTGCGTAAGACCAAGGGTTTCCCATAGGTCTCCTCTGCCCACCTCTGCTGGACTTCAGTCTCTCTATACTGGTCTAAGCTTTGGTCTCAGGAAGTGGTTTCTCTGTAAGCAGCCTTTGAAACACAATGCTTCTCTTACAATAATTTAAAGATAGTATTTTGTTTCCCTAATATTGTGTATAACTTCTAAAGCTATTTTATTTTGAACAGTAGTATTAAAATATATCTCTAAATATTGACAAGGATTAAACTAATTTCTCTTTTTTTTCCCATTGGGTTGAAATTGATAAAACAGGTTTGTTTTCTTGATTTTGCATTTTTTTAGACAAAACATGCAAAGCTTTGCTTACAGTTCATATGAAGACTTCACCTTATACCTGTACATTTTTATTGATTTGAGATGTAAGAAATGGGACACCAAAACTTTAGTTATTTTTCCTAGTTCTAAACAATAAAGACTAACATCAGTTTTGACAACAAACAAAACCAGTTTCTGTTCTATCGGTTATGTTTAAAAGATTCTAGTTTCAAACCAAACACAACTTGTGGTTATTCTGTCAGATATTTATATAGCCACTGGGGCGCCATAGTTATGCACCGCATACATCATTGTATTTTTAAAATGTACTTAATGAACATTTTTTTTCTCTTCTGGTAACTACTTCATTGCCTTAAATGAATGCATTCCATTAGAATTTGTAACAAATGAGTACTTTGTGTTTGCATTAATGCCAAACACGTTTAACAAATTTTTAACAAGGAACACTGGCAAGAAGCCAAACTCCTAGAGGGACACTGAAGGAATGCTATAAATTTAAACTGGATTTTTACCTTTTCACTTAACTCAGCAAGTGTCTTAGGTGTCTTTGGCATCTTGATATTTGCAGTTTTCCCTCCTCATTTCATTTAACTGAAATTTTGTATTTTAAAAAATTCCATTCATGACTGGCTCTGTTTGCTCAATATTTTAAAGATACATGGAATTTTAGAAACTTGATTATTAAATCAGAGCTTTGCTTGTGTTTGTGTGTTTTTCATACTTTTAAGAATGCTGCTATATCAATAGAAAATCTCCACTTATAGAAACAAAGGGTACACATTCATGTAAGACAAGATCACCGATGTTAGGAATACCTGTGGACTATACCTTAACATAGATTTATGTGGAAGCAAAAATATTTTTAACTCTCCCCACATTGCTGTTTCTTGTACTTACAACTAATTTGCAAATGTCTGGTGTTTGATGGTGTTTGTAACTGTATATTACTTGTGAAGGGAAGCAAGGGAGAAGAGAACTGCTGACCTCAAAGTGCCCTGAAGTGATGATGAACTTGTTGGATGAAACAATGGGACTTTGGAACACCATCACATTCATAGGGCTATCCTGTAAATATACCCATGGGAATGGTGCATTCTGTAATGTAGGCTGGTGCTATGGTATTAATAGGCAGTTTCTGAACCTCTTGCTTACTTTGAAGAGAATTTTTTTTTCATATCCTTGAGTTAGCATGCAGTTTTACTGACAGAGAAAAAGAGGAAGCACAGCAGTTAGGTTGCATTCAAAGGAGGGTGGCACAGATCTCTTTGAGGCACATGATGGATGGGACCCAAAGCTGCTCATTGGAATCTGAGGGCCATGGGTCATATTATTATTGTTATTAATAATAATATTATTATACTGGGGTCTGTACATCCTACCATAGTATGGTCAGTGGTTGTACCTGTGAGCATGAAAGGTGAAAGAGGGTCAGTAAGATTCTATTCTGTTCCAAATTAGAATTGGTTGCTGTTTCAAGTTAGAATTGGTTGCAGTTCTAAGCATCTGATGCATGTTGCTGTTATAAGATAAGCTTTATTGGTTGTAAATGATGCAGCAGGTGGTGTACAGCAGAGCAGCATTCCAGCCCTTTTAACTGATGTATCCCCCCTGCCCACACAGCCCATGAACAACTAATTCTACCTAGACTATCCCATGGCCAGCAATACAGTTCCCCATGGCTGGCAAAACAGGGCTGCTGGACTGTATTACCACACACACACCCACAGGTGAGGCCAGTGGAAGATGGATTTCTAAGGGTTATATAGTGCAGAAGCAAACTAGAGACAAATGAAGTGTGCTGGCACGGCTAATCTTCTATACCAAAGCTTTGAGAACTATGTAGGCAGATTAGTAAAAGGGAAAGTTCTCTCTCTAGTCCGTTTTCAGCCTTTATATGAGCCTTCAGTCTCATCCTCAGACTGCCAAGCTAAAGCAAAAGTGCTTAATGAAGTTACTAAATACAAATACAATACAAATACAAATTAATTCTTTCTGTGTCACTGGACATTTGTTAACATTTGACCATGATGCTGAGAAGGACTCTAAAGACCATTGGCCTAGTGGCAGAGTCCCAACTCACTACAGACCTACTGGTCATAGTGCTTCATCCAACCTGCCTTAAGGTTGTAGTTGTCTAATCCACCTGGCTTTACTGACATGGCTAGCTCAGTATCTAGCTGCCCAGTTCATCATTTGGTTTATGCTATTTACCCATGGTAGACTCATCAGCAGGTGAACTTGGCAAGGGTGACTTTTCCTGACACACACTCAGGTGGCGCCAGTAAATTGTGCTTACATATCCATTGATAAATTTTTTCATCTGTCATCTCAAATACAATAATGGGGAAGGATAGAAACTGGCAGACTGTTCTTAAGATTGTAAAGTCTCTCAAGCAACCATATTGCTTCTTCTGTGTATGATACAAATAGGGGCTGGGATTCTCTGTCACAGTCTATGCTGTGTGACTTTATGTATGTTTAAGTACATGGCAGAGACACTAAGCAACCCTGTCAGTGAATTGTGAAGATGCATAATGGGACACCAGGAAGAGTTTCCCAAGTGTGCATCAGTCCCATTGCCCATTCACCCCATTCTGCATCAGTTCCAATGCACAAAGTTCCTTTGCTACCTCCCTTATGTAAGAACATCAACCCCTGGCTGAATATGGATGTTGTGAAACTGCTCAGTTCTATGTCCCATAGATGTAAGTCCACTTAGGAAGACGCAAGTCCCCAAGTGAATTCCAGCTGTGATTTTATACATTTGATGCCTTCATTAACAACTGGTAGCAGCAATTCATGAAACAAGTTAAAAGAAAATAAGACAAAATTAGCATTGTGTGATTATACCAATGCATGTAAACAGATATTACTATTATTTAATTAATTCAATATTAATTAATTAATTAAGATATTAATTTCATAGTAAAGGAAACATTATTTGGTGATTGCCTTTCCCCCTTTATGGCCTTACTTGGCAATGTCCTTGTTTGATAAGAAACTCTTTGTCCACCCATACAGTCCCTTCGTACTCAGTCGCATAGGAATGTGGTGGTGGGGGGAGATTAGCCCCTGGTGGCAATGTTTCTGGGGTGTCCCAGCCCATAGCCACACTCCCTTGTGCTCTTGCCACACCCCTGCGCACCCTGGCCATGCCTCCACGCCTCCATGCACTGCAGCCATGCCCCACACACAGTGGCCACACCCCTTGTGCCATAGCCCCCCCCTGCCCCCCTCCACACACTCCAGACTCCTCCACTGTTCGTGCTTCTCTTCAACTGTGGCACATAATCACTAAACCAGGAAGACTCCACGTGTCCAGAGTTTCCTATGTCATCCAAACCAGGTAAATTTGGTTTGGGACAAGTTCTTAAACCAGTTTCAGGCCATAATTCAATATCTTGGTTTGTTCCAAGGTTGGTAACCATACTTTTTCAATTCAGACAAAAAAGGAAAAAAAGGATCAGTGAATAATTAGAGATGCTCTGGTTTAACTGTTTCATGCTGCAAATGTAGGAGTGAAGAGACTCATATCTTGAATTTACTGAGCTCAGATATATTCAGCCTCCTCTAGCTCCTTCTCTTCTTTGTCATATCAGTTGCATGCCTTTTATGTGTGCCCCGTGTGTTAGAAGAGCCTTTCGCATTTGATCAATGAGTACCTGTTTTTGTATCTGGAGGCTTGCTGTAAAACAGTTGGAAAGCATCTGAAACAAAGCAGACATTAGGCCAGATGTTTTTTAAAAAAAACCCTTCATTTTATTATTGTTATTAATCACTTGTTCCTTCCTCTTTTATATTTACACTGTCTTTCACCATAGAAAAGAAAGGGCTGGAAGTACAAAGTCGAATAATCAGACAGGTGCCTTTATTCAAACAACCCCCCCCCCGAAGAACCATAACTCTTTTATTTCTCCATGTTGTTTCAACAGTCTTGGCAGTGCTGCATGCCAATAGCTTTCACGGAAGACTTGAGAAGGTGCAGTCAGTTTCAGGAAGAGGACCTTCATTGTGCTTTTGCATGGAATGTTATTTTAAGAGCCTTAGGTGTGTTCATGCAGGATGCACTGTAGTCACAAGCCATGTAGTACCTGTGCATGGCCAGGCTTCATCCAGAATTTCAGCCTTTTCAACAGAAATGTGTGATTCTAGTGCTAAAAACCCTGAGCCCATGTGATACTTTCCTTTTCTCTGTATCACTTGCATCAAACCACCACCAACTATGTATGCAGCTACACCCTAAAATGTGACCCCAAGTCTGCAATCTGATGTACAGTTAACACTATCACTTGCTGTTTCTATCTGCTTATCTACCTATCTATACAATGTCCTATATAAGTTATTGCTGTTGTGTGCCTTCAAGTCGTTTTTGAGTTACATGTCCCTATGGCAAACTTGTCATGGATGTTTTCTTGGCAAGAATTCTTCAGAGGAGGTTTGCCATTTCCTTCCTCTGAGGCTGAGACAGTGTGACTTGCTGAAAGACAACCAGTGGGTTTCCATGGCTAAGCAGAGATTTGAATCCTGGTCTCCAGAATCTTAGTCCAACACCCAAACTACTAGTCCAACACCCAAACCAAACACTGGCTCTATCTATTACCATTTCCACACGGGACTGTTATAGCGCTATGATTCCACTTTCAACATCCTATGTAATCCTGGGGTTTGCAGTTTAGGGAGGGGCTGGCCGGCCCCTCCTGAAACTGCAAACCCTAGGATTCCATGGGATGCTGAAAGTGGAATCATAGCGCTATAACAATCCCGTGCGGAAGAGGCGTATGTTATGTTATGCATAGTACGATATATATACTGGCATATGCATGTATGTACAGTGCCAGTACTATATATATAGTGGCAGATTTCTATATCCAAGCATATCTCAGTTACCAAAGCCTCTGACAAAAAAAGTTCCATTTTACAAAGTTTTTTATGCTTCTAGTCACTTAGCCCTTCTTTTACTACAAGTCCTGTATATAGCTGGAAAATTTAGCAGCCTTGGCATTGAATATTGAGAATGTTGAAAGAGGGCTGGAAAACACAGACATCCAGTGTCAAGTTGTAGCAGTGAGTCTGCAGAAAACAATTCCATAAAAGTTTGAGCTGGAAAAGAATGAGATTTTACTCTAGTAGAACCTACTGTCACTATCTGTGTGTGCCTACAGTAGATAAGGTTAATAGCAGCTGTCTCTAGAATCCTTTACTAAGCATGCATGAATAGCTGAACAAGGAGAAAAGGGTTAAACAGATAAGCCTGCCTCACTAGTTCCTTCCCCCAAAATGTTAAGCATTAATCTCTAAATTTGGCCACCAAAATAGAAATCATAAGAAAAGCAAAGGCTGGTACAAGAAAAAAAATTATTCCAGGATGCATTTTGAAAGAAATTTTCAAGTGATGCCTAAGAAGTTTGAAATATTTTTGTTTACTTATGGAAGGCTTATCTGAACTGATTGTTTAGTGTCACCTGTGCATATTAAGGAGGAAGGGGGAAAAGGCAATGTAGCAGCACCTTTAAGACTAGCTTTTGTGCATATGTGCATATTGTTACTTTTGGATAAAAAGTTTACTAACACATGTTTGAACTGTTCTTCTTTGTTGTGATGGAGGAACATATCGTTATTCTTTCCATGTTATTTCTGCTTCTGGTACCGATTTTTCCATTGCAGGAGTAGTACCCAGGAGAACATCAACTGCCTTAACTGAGGTATCACTGTGGCCATTTCTGCACTACACTCTTATAGCGCAATTATTCCCCTTTCAACATCCTATGGAATCCTGGGGTTTACAGTTTCGGGAGGGGAAATGGCAAACCCCAGGATTCCATAGGATGTTGAAAGTGGAATAAACACGCTATAAGAGTGTAGTGCAGAAATGGCCTGTGTCATATAGGGATGGGTGGATGTGCTACATTTACTTTCTTTCAAGTTTGACATTTGAAAAAAAGCTCACATTCTTTCTGTCCCATTTATGAAGATCTGCAATTTTTGGTAAGTTCTTATTCAAAATATGAAAAAGAGCTCAACCATTCTGTTCTGGCTAAAAGCTATAAGTACAGCAATTCCAACATGAAATCAGGAGAAAAAGGATGTGGCAACTCTCATTCAGCAGCACAGTTATGGGCTGGTATCCTGTTGGTTAGTCCAAACTACTGTGTACTCATTGAATCAATAGGTAGGTAAATTCCACTGATTCAGTGGATCTATTCTTATTGGAACTAACCAGATTTATGTGAGTTAATATGGTGTAGTGGCTTAAGTGACAGCTGTAGAACCCCAGGAGACAAGGGTTGGAATCCCTGCTTGACCAAGAGAAACCACCCAGTGACTGTCACCAAGCCACACTCTCTCAGCATTACAGAAAGGCGGTGGCAAGCCTCCTCTGAACAAAACTTGCCAAGGAAGCTCCATGTTAGGAATGCCGTAGCATCATTGTAAGATAGAAATGACCTGAAAGCAAACAACAAAATAAGATTTACACCGTGGCTGAATATCAAACTGGGACTTGTAAGAGCCAAACATTCCAAGCATTCTGCTTCAGTATATGAATTTGCCCATTTTAGTTTCTTCCAGATTTGATATTCTAATATCTCATCTTCTCTTTATCCTGTTTTTTTGTACAAATTTGTAGAGTTTTATATATTCTTTAAAAACAACACCAGCAGAAGCAGGAACAGCAATAACATTCTCACCCATTCCTAATCTGGTACAGAGATACCTGGTAATAAAACCCATTTAACTTGATGTAACTTATATAGCACTGTGTGGTAAATAGGTTACTAGAGAAATAGGTTCCCCTGAAATCAATGTAATTTATATGAAGGTGGTTTGTTATTAGGGAGTTAATGCTGCGTATTCTGCATTTTTCTCATACTATAGTTTGAAAGAAGAGAAATAAAAATTACACATAGCTGTAGCAGGTGTTGAAAACTGCATTTTTCCACCTGCATTTTCTGTAGTTTCTTTCTTTCTTTCTTTCTTTCTTTCTTTCTTTCTTTCTTTCTTTCTTTCTTTCTTTCTGTTTTGTATCAAAATGCATGTGATGTCTTAATGGATGAACGGTCAAGAAAAAGAGGAATGGGAAGTTTCTCCAGGAATTTTGATACTGCTAAAAGAAGGCTAGAGAGAGCCAAGGAACAAGCCTGCATTTTGCTTTTCTTTCCTCATTCTTCCTCAGTGTTCCCTCCTTGAAAGAGAATTTTGGTTTTAACATCAGTGAGTGAGAATTGCCAGGGTACTTTGGATTGTAAAATATCAAGAACACTGAGAAATTATAAACTGTTCAGCTCCCAACTTGGTACAAAAAAAGAGAGAAAGAGAGAAGGGTCATAGATTGTTCTTATAGTTGGAACATGTGCTTCTTGTTAATTCGCATGGGTGCTTCCTGTGTCTATATATCTCTTTGAGCGATCCTCCACGCACAAAAGAATGGGAACTATGTACAGTTCACAAAATGCAATGCATGCTTTGACTTACAGTTTTCATAAAAAGTTTGCAGTGATTTTATGTGCCAGAACTCGTAACATGATCTACTTCAGGAACTCCCAAACTTTCCAACTCTGTAGAAATCATTTCTTCTTGTGCCAGAGTTGGATCCAAATTCCTAATGAAGTTGATGGGAATCTTTCCATTCATGTCAAAAAGTTTTGGATTAGGGTCCAACTGTTTTAAACTAAGGCACTGGGAACTGTTGGTGTGCATACACTAATTGCAGCAATCATTTACCAGACTCATATTGAAGATAGAACAATAATTCTATGTCGAAATAACCTTATTAGTTGTTTAAAATTAATTATGCACATGTAATTCAAATCTAAATTATTTTTGTTGTGGCAGTGATGATGATCTTGCTGTTAATTATGATGATTTGTGATGAGGAATCATGCAAAGACTTTAAACAGAGAACAATGACATATTGGAACGTACTGGTACTGCTGACTGGGGCATGGAATTAGCAATTTAAAGACCAGCAAAAAAGACTTGGACAGACCAGTTCAAAAAGTCTATAATTCTTGATCTCTACATGCCTTGTCTGTTGGGTGCCTTGAGGTTTAAACAAGTATCATTCACCAGGTTTCATTATTATTATTTTGTAACCCTGAGGGCTAGCCACTCAAAAGTTTATAATTAATTTCTATACAATACCACTTGATCTGAGCTATCCACATATGTTTTTAGGACTTTTTTTCAGGGTACAGAAACCCCTAAATTCCTTCAGCCAAAGAGAGTATTTCTGAGCATTTCACATTAAAATACAGAAGTAGAAGCATATTGTGCCCAACTCTGTGCACTGCACGGACATATTGGAAATGCATTTATAACTCTATGAGAATAGTATTAGGTAATTTTATGTATAATGTTTGAACCACAGACTGAGTAAATTTAATGTGCCCATAAACTGCAAAGGATTTGTTTTATACCTTCTTCCTGTGTGATGTAAAGAAGAAAAACCATTCTGAGTAAGGCTGTTTCTGAATATAGTATCGAAGTAATGCATTTGCATGTCATTTTTAGATGAAGAAGACAAGACTACAACTTGATTCTACATTTTGGTGCAACTGGTTAGGGTCCAAATTTCCCATGTATGTCATTTATTTCTGGAGAAAGACTGTGTGCTCTGTAATATATAACTTCAGAGGTCTCTCAGTCGTAGGCTGTTGCAGAAGAAACAACAGAGCTATCTTGTGCCTCAAAGTCTAAAAGTGTGCTATGTGGTTTAGCTTTTCTAAGTCTAAAACTGACTTCATTAGATTAATTAATTGCAAGACTCATTAGAGTAACCGATAAACATTTCAGCTTGTTGTGTTCTTATTTTAGCCCTTCCCCACATTTCTGACAATTTGAAGCACCCCAGCATTATTATTGAATGGTGTGAGATTGTGGAAGGCATATCTGATGAGTTATGGAATGAGCCCTTGACCCTGCTTTTGGGAGGAGTGAATAAAGACCACTACAGAAGTGATACTATTGATCAGGATGAGGCCTAAGGGCTTTTCATGTTATGTAAACATAAACACTAAAACTCTGTGCTCCCTTACTTTAAAGTAAGCCCCAAATAAATCTCAGTGTACTTACTTTTCAGTAGTGAGTCAACGTGGCATAGCAGTTTAAGTGCTTGCCTAGAAGTCTGGGAGGCCAGGGTTTGAATTCCCACTCAGTCATAGAAACCCACTGGTTGACCTTGGGCAAGTCACACACTCTCAGCCTCAGAGAGAGAAGCAGAGAATGACAAACCTCCTCTGAATAAATCTTGCCAAGAAAACTCACAAGACGGTTGCCATGAAATGAATTGGAGTCAACTTGAAGGCAGGCAACATCAGTAGCAGGAACATCTTGGACTGCAGTAACAGCTTAACTTGAACTCTCCCTTTGGTACAAAAGAGCTGTCCAGCCTTTGCCAATGAGAGCACTGTTTCTGTTACTTCTTATTGACATGAGAAGTAGCATTACGTTTAAGCTGAACCAATGGCAAAGTAAAGATGAACAGACTTTCTCTAAAGGGTGGTGAAAATATTTTGTTGCCTTGAGGAGGGTTTGTTTTCAAAACTGAGGATGAATGGCAAACCTCTTTCCACCCTGCTTTGGAAGTTTGCCTAGCTCTGCCATCATGCCAGACCAGGGTTACATATATTTAAGGTCCAAATGGAAACCAACATGATTCAATGGGTGGTCTTAATAAATGCAGGTATGTGACACAATGTTGGCTTCCAAAGATTCTGTATCAGTGCCTGAAACTTTACTAGAAAAAGGTGTCATATGAATCACTGGGTCTTTGCTTAAAAAGCAGACCACCTTTTTATGAATCCCCATTAAAAATAACTAGACAGAACTGTTACAAATCTGGAATAGGGCATGAATTTCCCTATTGATGCCCCCCCCTTTTTACAAGGCTTCTACAAAAAGAGTGCCTGATAGGCTGCCACTAGTCAGGATGAATCTACTGAAATTCCAACTGAGATGTTTTGATCCTTGTTACCAAGTCCTCTGCCCAAGAACCCAGCTCTAGGAAGAAAAGTAAGGCATTCTGGATTTTCTTCTCCAAAGTCCAGATATAGTACTTGACCAAAAAAAAAAAAGGGGGGGCCATGTGAAAAGCCCAAGAGAACATGTGATAGTTTTGCAACTGTTTAGTCTGTCAGGTAGGGAATAATTTAGTAAGAATTTATTTTAAAAGAATGAAACTAAATGATCAAATATTTTTTACAAATGGGGATTTGGGAAAATGGGGAGGGGGACTTGAGTGACAGCAGCAACAATGCAGAAAAAATCTCAAGTAAATAAATTCCATCTGACTTGGTTAGTTAGGCATTATCTGCTCAACTACAGTCTCAGGGTTCAGAGCAAATGTACAGCTAATTGCTAAGACAATGGTCTGAGAGAACATCTTGGCCTCCCACTGCTGAGAAAAGTCTTACTTCTAGGGGGAGCCAAGTTCTGAAAAGTCACATGTTTGTAAAGACCAAGTGCTAATGTGGCCAGTAGTATGACATTCACCATTTATGTTGTCAGTAGTTTCTCCAGCAAATCAAAAAACTATTTAATGGCTGTATCTACTTTTGTAATGACCTTAATATTGCAGCAAATTCAAACTAAACGCACTATTGTACAAAGCAGTTGTGTTTAGGTGAATACATGGGATATTCTGGTTTGTCCTGGCAGAGTGCTGACTTACCTGCTGCTTTAGCGTGTATCTCAATAAATTACTATAAGCCCCAGAAATCAGAATAGGAAAATATTGATCAAGATCTTACATCACGGAGTCAGAATGTCACTACACACTCATGGAGCTACATGATGATTGTATGTTAGTGAATTGCAATGCTTCCTGACTGAATATGCATATGAAAATAAGGTGCAGAACTACAGTATGTAATGCACAATAGACATGGGCAGTGCCACCACATGTTCAATTCAGGTACCTTCAGCTGAATATGGACCTCTGCATTGGACAAGAATGTCCACGCACTTCTGCTGGGGAACTTGTGCATATGTAAGTCATTAACAGGATGCCAGCTATTCTCTTTCTTTTTCTCTTTTTTAAACCATCCCCCATAACAAGAAACTAAGTCAGTGCATTTTTTTAAAAAGCCACTCTTGAATAGATATTGAATTGGCCATCATTAAAAACCAGATTGAGGTGCTACACAAATTGAACTGGAAAGGCCAGAAACAAATAATTATGCTCCAACACATCATTGGTGACTGTTAGGCCTTCCATGGGAGTCTGATCCACAGTGTGGGCAACACTACTTAAATGCTCTGTTGTAGAGATTGCTAGACTAGGTACCTCTGAATGCTAGAACACAAAATGGATTGTCATATCCAAATTTGAGGACCCTGAGAAGAGTGTGTGGTGTATAAAACAGCAGGTGAAGGAGGTGGACAATCTTCATTGTCCAACAACTTCTCTCCAGTAGCGATGTGAACTAATTGTTTGCCTGGTTTTCTTCTTTCATTGCAGTTATCAGAGGAGCTGGAGAAAGAAGCAAACAATATGCAGCACTGCAGGATGATGAGAGGAGAGCTGATGATGGGGATGATGATGATGAAGATGGTGGTGGTGGTGATGATAATGATGATGATGATTACCTGCAGTGGGACTCTGAATGCGATCACCACTCTGCCCCCAAAAGCTCACAGAAGTGGATAGGGCACATGAAGGTTGCCATCAAACAATATGCTGCATAAGCGGGTGTCTTCTCCATTGTTTCTTGTAATCTATTATGAAGTCAGATACTTTGGAAAATAATTAAAGGGGCTTCATCAGAAATTAGAAGAGCCTCATTACTTTTAATGGGGTCATATGAATTGTTCCTTTTCTTCCAACCGAGTTACCATCTGAACATTACTCAGTGAAGTTCACTGAAACAGTTCATTGACAGATTTGTATTAATTTTAATATGTAACTGAGGTTCCATTAGCTTGCAGTGTCACCATCTGCTGATTCTGGTTAGTTTCTTCTAAAGTATCACTTCTAATGCATTAGATTATTACAGAACTAGAAAGCTGTTACATAATGATGTCAGTGTTAATCATACCCACAGTAATGTGGTCTTTCCAGGGTAATAAAAATGTCTTTGCCCTCCTCTGTTTCTTATCTTATTCAAACCATTTTGATAATGTAACCACCAGTATTAAGCTCTGGGCCAGGTTGGAAATGAAATCAATTTTTGGTACCAATATCTGTTGGCATACAACAATATGGTGTGTGTGTCTCTGACAATGCATGGGGCATCTAACAGTGCAGTCCTATAGGTATCTACTTAGAAATAAGTCCCATTGAGCTCAGTGGTGCTTATTCTTAGTTATGTGTGTATAGGATTGCAATCTTTAAAAAAATTGGCTAGAATTTATTTATATACAGTGGTTGATGTATGTCTGGATGATAAAAGCTTGAAGCAAGCATGTGTACACGTATCTATATACGTCTTATACAAACATCAGTGAGGCTCTGTCAAACTTTTATTGTCCAAATGCACAACAGTACTTTGTGTAAAAGCTGGGACTCTTCATTTTTTAAATTAAAATGAGAATGTTGTGATTATTTGATATATGCATTAGGTCTCCTTTATGAAAAGGGACCATACATTGTTGTTTTCTGAACAGAGCAACAATGTTTACCATACTGTATATTGTATTTTAGATGTTAAACAAAATAAAGTGTCAATGAATAAGGAGATAATTGAAGATTATCTGCATCATGAAACAAATGGTAGTAAATGTGAACAAATTAAAGCACATGCCGACAGTGAACAGCATGGGATGGGGGAACCCTGAAGCTATTAAATGTAGGGACAGAGTATTATTGATAATTAAATATCTGCTGTTTCCCCAAAGGAAAGGTGAGCATTTTCTGGCATAGGTGTGCATACAAGTGTTCAGTTCTTTCACAGGCACGTCTCCTTGCCAGTGGAAGGAGCACTTTGAGGTTAAATTAAGTAGGTATTGACTAAAAAAATAATAATAATAATAAAAATAAAAGGAACATGTGAAATCCACCAACCCTTCTGCTGCGAAACTTCCATTCATTTTGATAAGATATTTGCTGGACTTTTGCTGAAATGAATGGATGTCACACAGCAGCATTGCTTAGGGGGTTGCCTCCCCATGAAATTAAACATGTGTGGCCTTAATTCTTCTTTTCTTCTTCTTCTTCTTCTTCTTCTTTTTTTTTTGCTGCTGTGCGAAACAAAAAAAGTTCTGAACAGGATATTCCTAAAATCTTGCACTGAATTTAGAAAAAACATGTTGTTATTGCTTTTGAAAAGTTAGTGCAGTTAATCCTGATCATCCTTTATGAGCCATACATATTAACCCCCCGTGGAAATTATGATTTGTCTAGAAAACAATAATTTATTAGTTGAGTACATCATCATCTTTGATGAAATTAACGAGCCACTGAAAGCAAGCAGAATTTCTACTTGGAATTCAATACATGAGATAACAAATCTGTATAAAATCTGTATAGCATAGATAATCCATATTCATTTTATGTTTTAAAAGTCCGTCTTTTATCAATGACATTTTCAAGTTTTGGGGTTTGTTTTTGTTTTATTGGGTTTCTTTAAAAAGCAAAGCTCCTGGGAGTTTCTTTAGCACATATGACAAATGTTGCACTTGCGAACTTGGACAACAAAATGTGTTTCTTTGGACAAAGTTGTTGTCCTAGTAAGGGACAGCTGTCTGGGCACAATCCTCAAGGGAGTTCTTGGGTACAAGCTCCACTGAAGTGAAAGGAGAGGAGGAGAAGGGTGAGAGGCAGACCACATCCTTTTCAATGCCGTGGGGCCTGGGCAGAAAAGCTTTGCCTTCTGTGTCTCTTACAGTCAGGTCTTTACCTTAATTCTGCAACTGAATACTTGAAGTAGGAAATAAACTAGGAAAACATAGGGTCTTTAAAAATCAAAACTGTATAGCTAGATATTTATATGTGTGTGCCAATTTTTGTCACAGATATTATTTTGGGGGCTTTTTTTTTTGCTCCGCTCATATTGGTAAGAGTATTGATCCTAACTTTTATCAAGGCCTAAGACTTAGCCTGTATAGAAGAAAATTTTGTCTAACATTTCCCCCCCTCTTTTTTCATTTCACATAGTATTCTATGATATCTGGGGGGGGAAATCTTTTCATACAGTAAAATAGAATCTCTGGGTTTACAACAAACACTGTGATGTTGGGCAAACATTTTACTCAAGCAATGTTTGGTAGTTTTCTCCTCCCATTTCAGTGTAAAAAAAATATCAGACAACAATTTTTGGTTAGCATTTAAGATGAGTATTATTTTACTGTGGAATCAAGCTTGTACTGCACATTCTTTCATTTAAATGTACAAATGGAATTTTGTATTTAAATGACTTTTGTGTATCTAGTATGCACGTAAATGCACATTGACTTTCATTTGAAAGTGGGTTTTAATTTCCTTTTTAAACAGTGTTTATGAAGAGACTACTGATGTGTCACAACCTATATCTGCATTTTCCTTTGATGTAGAGTGATTGTTTGAATGTGATGTTCTGCAGCAATGGGTCAGTATTCTCTATTTACCTTTGACCCTAATTTGATAGTGCTTCTTGTAATAATTTTTTTCAAGTGAGTGGCATGTTCTGGATTGTGATCTTGACATATGGTTAAGGACATTGATATGAAAAACTAAGGAATCCTTAGAAATTACCAGTGGGCATGTTTTAGAACAGTCATTGTACTTTTAATGTCTTGTAGAAGTGTTAAGTACCAAGGTATTTAGAGTTCATAACATTGTTATGTGTATGAGAAGTGCTTGGTGTTGATCAGCTCGTTTATATTCATCAAATAAATCTGGTTTCTTTCTGAACGGTGTATGGTGTCATTAAAACTAAGCATTCATGCTGATCAGTAGGAGGGATCCAAAAATGGAAACTGGCTTCTATGCATGGATTCAGATTCTAGAATATGCAAACTACAGTTCTGGCAGGAGGAAAACTCTGTGTTGAGGATGAAAAATATTTGGAAAAACAGTAAAAAAAAATGCTTTTATTCATTGTTGAGAAATGCTGAGAAGAAGAATATTGAACGGATGAGAATATTTGCACTTTGGGGCTTCTTCTGCCCCAAATTGGCAGGTGTTTTGCACAGACACCAGCATTTTCTGTACAGAAAACAGCTTTTTCTGCAAAGAAAATGTTATTGCTATGCAAAAATATTGGTAAATTGGTAAAATTACTTGTTGCTTCCTTTGAGAAGACACTTAGTGAAAAATTACATCCCTACACTGTTTCCAATAGCCTGCTGTTATAAATGACATTGATGGCAGACAGAACTGCAATGAACCTCGAAGGATAGAGATCTGAGAGCTGTGAATCTACAATTAATTCAGCTGTTATCAAGAGCTGCTTTTTTATCCTACTGTCATGAGATTAAACTCCGTTTCCAGAATACCCAAAGCCTATGGTTTGAATATAATACGCACGCTAATGACACAAGTTCCCATAAAAGATCAGGTTCATAGTTTGTGTATTCTTCTGGATTTCTCATGGGTCACTCCTTGATAATCAATAGCTATGGCCTGGACTGTTCTTGATCACCTTTGGCTGCTGTGCTAATTGCATCCATTTCCAGTACTTTACCATGTAACTGACGTGCAATACATATAGCTCGGCTTAACTTCAGTTGATCAGGGTCTGTTCCTGAAAACCATTCAGAAACTTCAACTAATAATCCAAATTTCTTGCAGCTAGATTATTAACCAGGGCTCACTGTAGGAAACATACAAATGCTTTGTTCCAACAGCCACCACTCTGTTCAAAGTGCTTTAAAGTACCATACAGCTCTGGTCCAGATTATCTGAAAGACTGTGTTCTCCTGTATGTGTGTCGAGATCTTCTGAGGAGACCCTTCTCTCTGCCCCACTACTTTCACAGGTATATCTAATGGGAACATAGGAGAGGGCTTTCTCAGTGGCTGATCCCAGTGGCTGATCTCAGTGGCTGATCTGTAATTTCCTTCCTCAAGTGATTAGACTGGTGCCTTGTTTGTTACTATTTGATATATAGGTGAAGATCTCTTCTCAGCAGGCCTTTGAGGGTTGATGGCTTAGGGGTGGTGTGGAGACGACCTTTCATAACGTGCTATGTTGTGTTTATTTCCTGTTCTTTTTAATGGTCATGCTTTTAATTTTATTGATAGTTAATTTTAATTTTAACCTTTGGTATGATGTCAATTTTTTTTAGCTGTATCTGTTCTAACCTTTGCAAATTATCTGGAGCTACTTTTGCAGCTACTTTTAATATGTCTTCTTCTTTTACTTTCCTCCTTTGTCCTCAGCTTACATCAATTATAGCAAACTGAGTTCAAAGTACAAAAGTAGTTTGTACTCAGTAACTCAGTGGGGGAGGGGGGAGGAGAAGAGAGGAACAGAATCTTGCCCTTCCCAATACACTCAAGCAAAAGCAAACTGCTATAGCATCTCCCACTCTGAGTATTCTTCCTCACTAATAACTTTTGCCAACTTGCCCACGCTCTAATGTTGTATGGCCACATGTGCCTTAGTTTTCATCTGTGAAATGTTGGAGAGTATGTGACGATGATCACGATGACGACGACAATGCAGAAGCAGCTGCTAGAATTTTTGATGAAGGCAAATTGCTGAGAGCTTGTGATGCCTTTACTACATCACTTGCACTGCCTGCCAATGTGGTTGTTATCAACATCATAGTTTCACATTGCATAAGAGCTGGATCCTCCCATGAGAACCTTCCATCCTTTATGATCGGCTACTGTGCCTCTGTGCCATGCCCTGTTGTCTTCAGAAGCATGGTTTTTGCACATGCGCAAGAGGGCTGCCTCAGTGTCATTGCACAGTATATGGAATCCCAAATGGTTTGGTCATCATCTTTATTTTTCCATCCGCAGACAAAGACATTTCTTTTTGACCTCTTCCACACTACACGGTTTTACTACTTTTATGCCATTTTATTTGCCATAGTGCCATTCTATGGAATCCTGGATTTGTAGTTTATTTAGAATTTTTTCCTAGAGTTCTAGTGGCTCACCATCTACAGATCCCAGGGTAGTTACAGTGATGTCCATGTGCTTTGACAGTGTATTGTGAAACCTTTGACTCTGCTGACTGTATTTCTTGATTGATTGGTTTGTTGTTGATAATGGTGATGTAATTTTGTATTTTTATTTCAGCTTTTTCCTTGCTAGTGCATTTTAATGATTGGTTATTCATTTTATGCTTTTGTATTTTATGTCTCTTTAAGTGCCTACATCTTTGGAGGGCAAAGATAAGATTTTTCAAAATCTTTAAAAAATAAATGCCTGTTCAGAAGTAAATGAGTCTCACTCCATATTAAGTGACTACAGGATTACAATCCTCAGTAAACCCTTACTACATAATGGAGAAGCATCAAAAAGTACACATTTTCTCTCAGTGCATGACTACCATTTGTTTCAAAGGGGCTTGCAGAGAAGAAGTTTCTGTTGGACTGTGGCCTTTGCTTGATCCATCTGTTTCTCACCCTGGAGTAAGATGTATATGTTGCAAAATAAAAAGTTGTACAATTGCAAAACTTTGGTACAGGCTTGAAGGGAATTAGCCAGTGTTGGATTTAGGTGTGTTTACTAGGAACCCCAATATGATATATCTATATCTTCATTTTGGAGGCATTGCAAAATGTGCGGGTTTTATTGCAAAATGACTCCAAGACTTTGACACAGGTATGGTGGGAATTCCAAATTTCATGGTTCACAGTTACCAAAACTGTCTTAGGTTGGGCTTTAGGAACAGACATGTTACTGAAAGAGAGCAAGACAGAAGAGAAACTTGGTAACACCAACACCAACAACATATATTTCTTACCCCCTTTCCCTGTGGATCAAGATGGGGAATGATAAATAACACAATGCAAGTAAAACCATATACATTAATGTATATATATAT
Source organism: Ctenosaura bakeri (assembly GCA_948474755.1). Lineage (NCBI taxonomy): Eukaryota > Metazoa > Chordata > Lepidosauria > Squamata > Iguanidae > Ctenosaura > Ctenosaura bakeri. The sequence continues at coordinate 64,142 of CAOLHI010002546.1, read as the reverse complement.
ATAAATATAGAACATATATAAAGTATAAAAAACTATACATATTAAAATCCATCAATAAATACTTTGAAACCATAATTTTAAAATAATCTAGATAGGCCTGACAGAAAAGACTGGTCTTTACTGCTGATTTAAACTCAGACAGCATGTCAAGCTGATGAATTTCTTCTGGCAGGTCATTCCACGGTCTGGGGATGGCTGAAGAAAATGTCCTCTGGGTAACAACAGTAAATCTAGTTTTGGCTGACTGAAGTAGATGTCTCCCACAGGACATGAGTGTATAGGATGGATTATCTGGGAGAAGACTGCAACCTGGACCCAAACCACCTAGGGCTTTAAAAGTAATAACCAACAATTTGTACTTTGGCTGGAAACTAACTGGCAGCCAGTAGAGTGATTTTAATCTTGCTGTAATATGGGCAGTCCTGGATGTGCCAGAAACCAATCTGGCAGACATGTTTTGAACTAACTGAAGTTTTCAAACTTGGTGCAGAGGTAGCCCAATGTACAACACATTGCTGAAAATCCACTTTTGACGTTACCAGCACATGCACTTTAAGTCTTCCAATTCTAGGAATGGGTGCAGCTGGCATAACAGACAAAGCTGATAATAAGCACTCCTAGGTAGTTTCCGTCATGTGTATTTGTGTCTTGCAAAAATGCCTACCAAGAAGAGCATTCCACAGAGAGAAGATGGAAATTGGGGATCAATGGCAAAATACATTTTCATTTTGTTTCCAGGTTTCACATCACTTCTTCAGTGACTACAGAACAATATGTCCTACCATGTGCCAAAACTGTATTTTGCCCAAATAAGGTATGTTTCCTAGCAGAAAGGCCTGGGGACCAGAGTGCCTACAACAAAATTCTATGCCCTCACGCACAACATTATGTCTTATGCACATTGTTGAGCCTGCCTGCTATGAAATTTCATAGCTGCACATGTTTCACATCAGGGTACAGTCAGGGCCTGGTATTGTTTTTATGGGCCAAGATCCAAGAACATATTTCAATATCCCATGCCAGGGGGGATAAAGGCTTTCTCCTCTGGAGAACTTTCCATGACTCTAAAAACCAAAGGGTTTCCCAGCCTTCCAGAGAAGGTTTTTAGGGTGCAAGGGGTATTTCAGGAGTGGGGGGTTTGGCAATTCTGTCACAAGCAGCATCACCTGGTGGAAGTACCTTATGGGATCTTAGCCCCACCTCATGTGTATTTATTTAAATGCTTATTTCAAATGAATGAAATCCAAAAATATTTATGTCAGTGACCAGAGACATGAAAAATGAAACCTCAAGCTGTTATCGGAACACCCCCAATTCATGATTTCAATATATGTTACAAGTGAGGCAAACTCCCATACTTGGGGTGCAGGCTACTAGTAACCTCGTCTGATATAAGACCTATTATATAATGAAGAAAGAGAGGCACGTAAGAAGGCAGCTATGCATTGTTGTGAAATTCAACATATGGACTTTATTTTGGTCACATTATTTTAACATTGGAATGAATGCAAGAGAGCTTATGGGCTCAGATCAAAATCCATCTGGATCGACTGGGAAAAAGCAGAGCAAGGAGGGCCCACCCCTTGGCCACAAGACATTTCTGAGTAGTGACACAGTTACACATTTCTGTGTAATTAACATACCATGAGTTCAGCTCTTAAAGTTTTTATTTAGAATCAGATCTAAAACTCTCTCTCTCTCTCTCTCTTTTTAAAGTTTTTAAACATCCAACAATCATAATCATTTATGTATTTATATCCCACCTTTTTCCCAACCTTAAGACAGCTCATAACAGGTTCAAAGTCTCACCATCCATATTCGTATTGGCTGCTTAGTTACATATGGATAACGAAGGCCATTTCTGCACTCGAGTGTTATGGCGCTGTTATCCCACTTTCAACATCCTATGGAATCCTGGGGTTTGCAGTTTTGGGAGGGGACAGCCTATGTAATGTCTCCTGGTCCAACCCACCAAGCCCACCTTAACAACCAGCAGACACATCTAGTGAAAGAGGTCTGTTCAGCTGGTGATTATAGGGTGCAAAGAAAATGATGTCTCCAACTCCTCCTGCCCCCCGTCAGCAAGTAAGGCTGCAAGGAATTGCAACAGGGGTCCTGCTGCGGATAGGAAAGGCACTCTAGAGCCTTGAAGCAGCTACTGAGAAGGCCTTTTCCCATGTTGCCACTAGATGTGAAGGTGGTGGGATTGACAAAAGAGCCTCCCTTGAAGTTCTCAAAATCTAGGCAGGTTCATATGGAAGAAATATGATCCTTCAGATAAACTGGACCTGTATGGTATAAAACTTTACAGGTCATAACTAGCAGTTTGAATTATGCCCCAAACCAGATCAGTAGCCAGTGGAACTGTTCTAACAGGGGGATTGTGTGCTCTCTATAATTCATCCTAGTTAACAGTCTGACTAAAGGTTCTTGAACGGAACATCTTCCAAAAGCAGCTCCACAAATGTTACAGTAATGCAAGCAGAATATAACTAAGGCACATACCACCAAGGCCCAATTACTTGTCTTTAGGTATGAATGCAGTTTATGCACAAGCTTTAACTGTACTGTGATAATGGACTCTCCCATTATCTGAGCAACGCAGCTGGGGATATAGTCTCTCCTCCAGGTAAACAATGGATTAAGGAAATGTTGGTTTTAAGTTACATTTATTGGGTGTCAGCATCACAGAAGAGCAACAGAGATCACAAGAGACAATTGACCAGTGAGGATGACCAGTTTGGGGAGAAGTGTGGAAACTCTGAGATGCTTCCAAGTGAAAAGTTATAAAAACTCAGTGTGTCATGAGGCACACACACAGAGACAAAGAGACTGGCCAACAGAGACTTTGGGATGGATAGAGGGGTGCTGCCCGCCTCAGGTAGGGGTCAAGACCCCCAGCTTCTCATAACCATCCAAGATCCAGAATACCATCTATATTGTGAGTAGAATGTTCAGGTAGTCATGTTGTTTTCTTTATTTTTTTTAAACTTTGGCTGAATATGTCCTAGATTGTTTTGTAGCTTTACAAGTACTCCTAAGAAACACCTCAAGGAAGTTACTTTTATGTGTAAGATACCCTCTGCTCATGTAAGATTATGGACATAGAAGAAACATTTTCATTTAAAGATCTCTTCTTTCCATACCGTCTTCACATACCTTTGGTCAGTGTGTGTGTGCACATATGCATATAGGATTCTCATCTCCCACAGGAGGGAGAAGGAAAGTTTCTGCAGAGGCAGAGGTAGAAAAGTGCAAGTTAAACCCCTCAGGAACTTCCCACTAAATTATTGAGTTGTGTGGGGTAAATATGTGAGTGGTGGCAGCTAGCTAGTCTTCGGAGAGCCCCTCTCCTACTCAAGAGCAGGAGACAGAGACAGACAGCCTGTTACATGGTGGCCGGGGTGGACACAAATGCACTCCTGGCCACTGTGCAAACCTGAGCTTCCAAGCTCAGTAATACACTCAAGTTATGAGCATGTGTCTTCAAGGACAGCATAACCCCGTCCTGTCTAGGCTGAAACCATACTCTCTCCCCTGCCTTTTAACTGAATGGAAGACCTTTGTCTTGTCTTGTTTAAACTTCAGTTTGTTTATACTCATCCAGTCCATTACTGATAACAGGCAATGGCTTAGAAACAAAACATTTCCTTGGTATTAGGAAGGATTAATAATGTTGAGTCTCATTTGCATAACCCTAACCCTAACCCAGACCCCCAAACTCAGGATAGCTTCTACCAACAGTTTCATATTAAAACAGCATATGGGGCAAGACTGAACCCCGAGGGATCCTATAGGCCAATAGCCAAAAAGCTGAACAGAAGTTCCCCAACCATTCCTTCTTGGTTCACCCCTCCAGGAAGGAACAGATCCACTGTCAAAGAATATCTCCAAGTCCCATCCCATCAAGGCAGCCCAGGAAGACACCATAGTTGATGCAAGTGATAGCTAATGAAAGGTCCAGCAGAACCAACAGGGACAGTTTTGTTTGTCATGAATGTCATTTATAACAGCAGGCTATTGGAAACAGAGTAGGGATGTAATTATTCACTGTCTTCTCAAAGAAAGCACCAGGTAATTTTACCAGTTTTTTTCCTGCTGTGAGAAAGTCATCAAAACTATTCTGTGACTTTTCCAGTTCTTGACAAATATGGGGCATCTCATCTCTAATAAGCCCCTGCCCTCTTCCCTGCCTGATCCCTTGGTGCCTCCATGTTCAGACAGAGGAAGACAGTTGCCTTTATGACTTTCCTGTGCTCTTCCCAGAAACATCAGCTGGCTAGTGTCAGAAACACCCCCAGTCCCAAATTAAATGATTCCTTGGCTTATGTGGATTGGGGGGCCAGGTCTCCTTTCTTTTCACAGGCTGGAGAGGGTAGCTGCCTTCCTACTCTCTCTAGTAACACCATGCCCCTCCACTTTTCCATACTTTCTTCTCTCAAATTCACCATCTTAGTGAGTAAGGGGTAAGTCTCATCTGGTCTTAGTCAAAAGAATTTGAAAATCTGTGGTGGCATGTTTCTATCAAAATTATAACTGAATGAAAGTACTCTGCTGAGTCAGAAATTATAAAAATAGAATGTAGTCTTTATTAAATCAACGAACAGGGAAAAGGTATTGGGTATTACAAGTATATACAGGCAAAACAGAACTTCCAAAATGTCTAGCCAGATTCCTCAGCTCAACTCAGTATTCAGGTTCAAAGTGTTCATACCCACTCAGACTTTTGGCTTCCCTGCTCAAAGTCCTAATCCCTAAGTCAGGGTCTCACTTTCTAACCCACTCAGAAGTGATTTGGTGTCTTCTTTGCCTCTCACTAGGCAAACCAAAACTCTTATCAGCAAAAAAACCCTAACCTCCTCCCTTCTTTTCTCTGAAGGAATCTGCCTCAAAAATGCAAGTCATCCCCTTATATAGAGCTCCTTCCCAGAGAGCTCAGCTGCTCCCAAAGCCCCTTGGGTCCCTTAGTAACCTGTTGCTAAGGCCAGCCTGCTTCTCAGGCCTACCATGCTCCTGGACTTTGTCACAGCTTGATCCTACAGGACTTTCAATGTTTCTTCACAATATTCAATAGATCCCATTTGTTTTCTCAAAAATACATGGCAAAGAAGAAACAATTTAGAGTTCTGCAAAGAGATAACTTGTATACCAAGTGTTAAAGAAACATATTGGTAGTGTCCTTCAAGCTATAAATAGTCAAAACAAAATAGTAGCAGTAGTAATAATAATAACAGCAACAGCAACAACAACTATGTTTCATGGGCTGAGTAAATTAGTACCTCAGAGACACTAACAAGTGATAGAAATTAGTTCAATAGTAGGACCTTTTTCTGTTAACAAAAACTGTAATATTTTTAGTACAAAATTGCAGCCTCCTAACCATTTTTTTAAAATGTGTTTACAATATCTACAAAAGTGTTGTAAGGTCAATGGCTGTGGTGCCTCAGTTTGGAACACAGAAGTGTATACACCATTTTCAGTTATATCAAAGGATCTTAGGAGAGAAACCTAACATCTTTGGATAAACAGGGTTGTGGGCAAAGATACTATACATCCAGCTGTTTAAAAAACCATTCCAGGTCCCCACCCACAAGTGGCCTCCAGATGTTCTGGCAGCTAGCAACCATAGCAGGTTTCAACCTAATGACACAACGATGAATAATCAAGCAACTCCAGATGCCCCAGCCAATTAGGAGAAATGAATATATGGGGAGCATGAAGTAAGCAGCCCTTGGAATCCAGCAAACTGACTCTAGATGTCTCCACATTATCCTATTTTGAGAAGATTATACAACTAGTAGGACAGCCAGCTGATCTGCACTTGTCCAAGAGATATTTAACATGTTTGTTGCTATGGATACATTTGTTATGAAGATATCGTTTAGACTAAAGTTACAGAACCCATGACCCTCCAGATTTTTTTGGATCCCACTAGCCCTAGCCAACTTGACTAGTGGTAACACTTCTAACATATCATCATATCATCAACATCTGGTGATCCAAAGTTCCACACAAGGGTGGTGTACCACAATCAACTCATAATGCTGCATGCAGAGATTTAGAGGGAAATTCAGCCACAGGGGGAGTGGGGGAAAGCTGGTATTCTACATCAGCTACTTAATTAAGTAAACTAAGCAGTCTCCCCTGGCTTGATCCCTCCAAATTTACTTTACTGAGTAGAAGCACCTCCAAGAGAAGAAAGTCCATTCTGCTAGTGATCAGGGCATGAGTGGATTATGTTTCCACCCTGTTTCTGCATGCAAGTGAGGCTGTAATGAGGAATTGCAACAAAACTCCTGCTTCTAGTTGTTTCAGGCTCACTCACTGGCAGGAGTGGATCCAGTTTTGGAGAGGCTGTCTGTCATCCCATTCCAGAAGTCCTCTTAGGAGACCTCAAGGGGGGAGGACTAAGGCTTTTGGGAACACATTTAATTGATAGGCATTTGGTCCTGTTTAATTACCAGGTGTCAAGGACGCATGCAATAGTGTGTGCCCATGTGAAATCCTATTATCTGCTCTTCCATAGATAGCAATAGCAAGTGTATTTCTATACCACTTATCAGCTAAGTGCTCTCTAAGCAGTTTACAATGTGTTAGCTAATTGCCCCCAACAAGCTAGGTACTCATTTTACTGATCTGCAGAAGGATAGAAGGCTGAGTCAACCTGGAGTCCGGCAGGATCAAACTCACAACCTTGTGGCTGCAGTACCGACATTTAACCACTGCACCACCAGGGCTCCTAGATCACCCCAGGAAGTTGAGTTCAAGGGCGAGGGGTTTCAATTGGTTGGCAAAGAGGTTATCTGATGCCTCAATCTTCTGCCCAGATTGTGCTAATCCCTCTCCACTGCAACCAAGTGAGTTGTGGCCAGATTTCTTATCCCACAAAGTGTCATCTGTTCTGCTTTTGTCTATATTCTATTAACAGTCAGTGCCAAGCTTGCCAATGTAGATAACTCTGATCAACTTTCCCTTCATTAAAATGATTTTATTTGGTTAATGACACCAAATACAGGCTTCTGTATAGATGAACTGAAGCACCAAATACGAGTTTCTGTATAGATGAACTGAAGTTAAGGACTGCTGGGGTAAGTTATTTAATTACTGCTCCTGATACCTAGACTCAGTTGTTTATCAAGTATATTCATTGCCTATCTCTGCATTACTGCTCTCTCTGGTCAGTTGTGTAATTAGTCTATATTCTTTCAGAAATTGCCTCTGACCTCTGTATTTTGCTGTGATTACTGCATAGAGAACTTTTCCTTTCTATATCCTTCTCCAGAATTTTGTTGTAAATTTTCTTGCTTAGCTTGATCTGGATGAGCCAGCTCAGTGTTAATGACATTCTCACTTTCTTCTAGACCCAACCAACATGCTTAATTTTTCTTAGAATTTTAGAAAAAAAATCTAAACTCTCTTACAATTTTTTTAAGAAAAAAATTCACTCTTAGAATTGAAATGCAACAAAAATCAAATCACCAACCAGAACAACAGTATTAAAAGGGATAGTCAGGAAGACACAGACAGTACTTAAAGTAATAGGTTAGAGAAAGTCCCCTATCCAGGCAAGTATTTTCATTTATTTATAGCCATATCAATGAGCTTGAAACCTAACAGTTAATCTTTCCTAGCAGAAACTCATTGAATTAATTGTTAATGGGTCAGACAATACATAAGTAAGTTCCTTTGATTTTAGGCAGGACAAACAAAAGTATTCAGGCCAGTGACTTGGGGAATGGCTATAGCTTACCATTCTTTTAGAATTTTTCATAGAATTTTCTTAAAGTTTAGAAATGGCACACATGCTTTTGCATGCAGAGAGTCCCAATTTCAGCCCATGATATTTTCAGGTAAGGTTAGAAATGACTGCTGCCTGAAGATCTGAAGAACGCCTGCCAGTCAGAAGGTAAGGCAAGGAGGGACCATATGTAGCCCTCTCACCTGTTGCTTCAGGCCTCAGTGCCTTCTTCCTTGCTGGCAAGAAAAATGAAAAAGACAAATCTTTGTCCTGAAGGATTCCAGGAGGTTGCCAGAAACAGTCATTCTCTCTAAAGCAAGGAACTGATGTTGCTTCAGTATGTGTGCATGTGGAGGGATATCCTTTGTCCCCCCCCCCAGAGAACTGGAAGTGAAACTCTGGTTTTGAAAAAGTGTGAAAAACTGTGTTGGGGGGGATACAGGACCCATTTTCGCAAGGGAAAGGATACAGGACCATTCAGTCTATGAGGAGAAAAAAGACCCCCAGGTCCATTGAAATTGCCCATCAAAGTATAGGGTAATACTGAACTAGGTAGACCAGTGTTGACTGTTATTATAAAGTAACTTGGTTCCCCCCAGTCTACATGGCATTTCTTTGAAAGGGCTTGCTGTCCAACCATAGTCTTTCCTCATGAAGAAGGAAAATAGGAATCTAGATCTTGAAGAAAGCTAGGAAAGGTATTCTGAAACGAAATCCTTAACAAACATTTTCCTCATTTCCTCGCCACTCCAGAGCTTTGGCACTCCAGGCCTTGCTTGTATATTTTGTTCCCAAGTCCTTTGCTTAATTTGCATCTTTTCCAAGTAGCTGGGTACTTCACTATGACTTTACATGCTTTGGAAAGCAGACTACCATCAAAAAGGGGCAGATTCATCAGATAATTGAAGATTAATTTGAAGATGCAGCCTCACGTGTACCTTGTTTAAGAAAAGCAAGGCTCCATCACAATGCATGGGATGGAAAGAGCTCAATTTTGTGGTCTCCTCGCCCCATTATCGCCTTTTAAAACAAACCCTTGTCATTTCAGCAGAGGAAATTAAATTCTCTTTCTGGGAAAATCTCAGGTTCAAAAAGACATAATTAGGATGAAGGACTTTAGTATCTTAAGGTCTAACCCAAACCTAACTTAAGCTCAATCCCTAACTCACAATAGTGAGGATGTGAGCCAGGCCAAGGTCCCCAGATAAAAAAAGGGACTTAGTCTTACCTTTAGAAGTGTACATAATCTAATGGTAGAAGAAATGGAAGTGGTGAAGCATTTTCATGTGATGCCAATTCCTGAACAGGAAGAAATATTATTTAATCTAAGTTCCCTTCAAAAAACATTGGAGGTTTATCTTTGGATAAGTGGAACAAGGTCTCAGAAGAAAATATACTCCAGCATGTAAGTCTCATGTTTTAGATGGATAGTTGCCTAGGAAGAATAACTGCCCTATTGTAGCGTGGTTTAAGCTGAGGAACATAGAGGTGCAGGAAAGGATTATAAAGACAGTGAGTACATATCAAGAAATGTTTCTCTTGAGAAAAGAAACAGACAAATTAGCTTTCACAGGGACAATTTTCATGTAGATCATAGTAAGGTAAATCCTGCCTCACTTAGATTCGTGATAGATATTTCCCAGCCTGTGTTTAATTCTCCTGATTTCTGACTAAGAAACAACGAAAACTATCTTTAGATATGGAAATATTATCCTGTAATAAATCTGGATGGGTTGGCAAATCGTGGACGAGGAGTTTTTCATCTACGATAATTTTCTATAATTTTCATCCAAGAAATGAGTGGAAAATATTCCTAACCTGCATTTCCAGGGCGGTAGAGTTTTTGCCACTGCAGCTATGTGAGCTGCTGCTTTGTTGGCTTGACAGTTTTGTTTCTGTGGAATCAGAGGGTGATTGTCCGATCTTGCATTCTCAGTTCCAGGATAGCATTCTGGACATAGTTTCAAAAGTCTCTGGCAGTTTTTTGTTGAACAAGCTTCAAACCTGGACAGAGGAAAATGATACCTAAGCAGAAGAATATGCCAGAGGACAACACATCAATGCCTGGTGTTCACCTATTTGATTCACAAAAATCTGATTTAACTGAGAGGAAGCTTGCGTCATGTCCTTGTGGATTTAACTTCAGTATTTGATTTAGTAGATAGGGAGAACCTCTGGGAAAAATGTTGCACACTAATATAAACACCTGCCATTTCTTATGTGGGAACTTTAATCATGCCCTGACTTAAGGGAATTGACAGGTCTGACAGGCATTGTCTTTGGTAAACTCAATACTAGAAAAGCTAACATGGTTGCTCATTGGCCCTCTTTTTTGTTTAATTTCTATGGGAACAACCTAATTTCTGACAGTTTTCTGGGCAGTTTCTCCCAGCCTTCTTAGTAGCATACTGATGATATGGCCTTCCTATCTTCTAGTCATATAAACTGAGGAGATTTTTTTCAACAAACTGGGCAAGTCAAGAGAACCTGGTTATAACCTATGGTAAAATAAAGGTTATCTTGTAGAGGGAGCACTTTCATAAATGGTGTTTAGATGGGCATTTGATTGAGCATTGCCAAAGTTTCATGTATCTGGGGAGATTTTTTTTTAAATAATGGGCACTGGAAACTTTATATTGAGGGAAGAAAATGTCTAGCTTGGAGGACAGCAAAAAAAAATTCTGACTTTTTGGAGGATTGGTAGAGTTTCTTTTGTAGGCCCTGTCTTGAAAATTACATAGGATTACATAGAGGTGAGATATGGGAATAAGACATGTTAGAGCAGTTGAGACCATTCAGAATATGTTCTTGAAGTAACTACTGGCACTGCCCCCAGGAGTATCTTATTCACTGCTAAAGAGGGAAGTTGATTTTGAATCAAGACAGAAATCTATAAAACATCTACTTAATCTCGTTATGTGCCTTCAAGTCATTTCTGAATTATGACAACCTTAAGGCAAACCTATTATGGAGGCTTCTTGACAAGATTTGTACAGAGCAGGCTTACCATTGCTTTTCTTTAAGTCTGAGAGTGTGTAACTTTCCCAAGCCACCAGTGAGTTTCCATAGCTGAGTGGGAATTTGAACTCCATACTCCTTGATTCCTTGTCCAACATTCAGACCACAACCCCATGCTGGTTCTTGCTAAGCATCTATATAGGGAAAGACTGGTGAATCTGGAGGAAAGTAACCTAGCAAAACAATGCTTCATCAGGCAATGTACTCAGGGTGGACAGGCCCATTATTAGTCAAGGTTGTCATACTCTTCTGTTGAGGATGCCCAGATTTCTTTAACTCATAAGGCATTTTTTTTTTACTAGAGACAGAATTTTCAAGGTATATTCTTATGAAAATACACTTGCCAGCCAACTGCTAATGTTCTTTCCATGGTTTAGCCTTGAAATTATGAACCAATATTTTCAACAGTATTTCCAATATTTATTCTTTGTTGCCCTCAGAAAAGCTTCCAGTGTCCTTCATGAAGTTCATTGAATGACTTTGTGCCTGAAATTAAAAGGATCTCTCTTTGGTGCTGAACCTAGCTAGAGAGAATTGAGTTCTGCACCTTAGATAGCTCCTTCAAAGTTCTGACTAAAACCTAAATAGAATTGTTATCCAATCAACATGAAAGCCACCAGCCCACTCTGTGACTGGCCTTCCTCCTTGGTAAAGTGAGATAGCTCTATCAGGCAGTAGATGCTAGAGTAAGCTCAAAACAAAGGCAATGACTGAGGAACATGTGCCATGTAGTCTGCTCTGAGCTTCATAAACTAGCACACTGCCTTCCAGAACAGTGGAGGATGATATCCTGAAGCGACACTGGAAAGATTCAATTGTCATTGCGTCTTTTGCCTCGATTGGTAAAATGTCTTCAGATGGACCTCTGTGTCTCACAACAAAGACACAGCCTCACAGTATCCAAAAGCATCTGCACAGGGGGTGGTAGTAGAATTACTATGAGTAAATGAAATACTTCCTGTTCTTTGTTTAATTGTTCACTTGTTAACTGTAACATCAGCTGTGCTGGTTCCGCAAGACATCAGACATGGCCATGGTGACTTCTTCTCCTTCTCCCTTTTTTCCTTCTTCTTTTTCTGTCCCACCTTTTCCTCAAAATTAGGGCGCAGGGCAGCTTACAATAAAAAAACCCCAACAATATAATGGAATTAAACTATTCACAACACTAAAACAATTTAAACCTAGGCTTAAAAAGATAAAATGTAATTGAAAAGATAAAAGCAGTTCAAAATAGTTCAGATTAAAATGATACAGCAGCCTCAGCCCATTATCTAAAAATGCTCTGTTTTAGAAGTCTGTTGGAATAAGCGTTCTCTGCCTGCTGATGGAAGGAGAGAAAGGGAGTTTAAGAGTCTAAGGATAGTCATATGTCTTAATTACGTCCTAGTTGGATTATTGTAATGAACTCTACATGGGGCTACCTTTGAAGAGTGTTCGGAAACTTCAACTAATCCAAAGAGTTTCAGCCAGATTTTTAAATGAAGCTGGTTACAGGGAGCACATAACGCCTTTGTTGCAATAGTTGCTGGTCAATTTCTGGGCATAGAAATTCGAAGTGCTGATTAGGACCCATGAAGACCTATACAGCTCATGCCCAGGCTATTTAGAGGACCATACCTTCCTAGATGAGCTGATTCAAGCTCTAAAGTCTTTAAGGAAGGCCCCTATCTTTGCCAGACCACCTTCTCACAGGAGAGGACCTTCTCAGTGGCTGCTCTCAAGCTCTGGAACTCCCTTCCTTGAGAGTTTAGATAAGAATTTTTCTTTTAATCTTGCCTAGGGAAAATGTGGGACATAAAAGTAAATAAATAAATAAGTTGCAAGAGCCATACTGCTGCTATAACTCCTGCCCCAACCAATTCTCGGTCAAGAGTCATCTAGCTTCAGAATCCACTTTAAAATCCATGTGTCACCAGTTACTTATAACATGGAAATACAAAGGACACAGCGTGATCACTAAATCGCAGGCCTTTACAGATGACTGGCTCTTGGAGGATCTGTTTAAATTCTGACTGTGTTTCCCATGTCAGAATTATTCTCAGTCAAAGTTAAGCAATCCGTTTCTCTATATCTGAAAGGAAAAGGCTGTAAACCTCTTTGGAGAACCTTGTGAAGGCAAGAAAAGAAAAGGCTTGCATAACTATCACTTGTACTGTCTTGAGAGAACATAAGCTTCAGTTTCAAGCAAGGAGGTTGGTCAATAAAACACCAGCCTTTGGAAAATGCAGGGGAAAGCATGCCTAGCCCACGCAATAAGAAACATGTTCCTGGTTAGGAAAGTGAGGAATGGGCCTCCATTGGAAGTGCCAGTGAATAAAAGAGGAATGGCTGCCCTTTCTTCAAAGGTTGGGAAAGGTCAGGATAATTTGTACTGACATGACTTGAGATTCACTGCTATCTTTCCTCTGTCTGGTTTATGGAACTAATTATGCACACGCATTGCAGATTGGTGTGAATGCAAAGAGTCACAAGCCATAAATTACAATGTTACAGAGGTGTGTATGTGTGTGGTCACAATCTTTTGTGGAGCAGGCATATTTTAACAACCATATTATTATTCAAAAAATTGGTAATTTATTAAATTATGTTTTTCGTGTGATGGACTGTTCAGTGTTGGACTGGAACTTGGAGCTCTAGGTTGCTAAGCTGTGAAAGCCACTGGTTAATCTTGGGCCAGCCACTCATTCGTTCAACCTGACCTCCCCTGCAGGGCTGTTGTGAAGATAAAAGCAGAGAGGAAAAGAGTCATGTACACCATTTAGAGCTTATTGTAAAATGCTGGGATAAAACAGTCACCAATAAAATGATGCAATTAGTCAATTAAATTATTTAGTTAGCTGCTGCATCTTCTTCCTTCACAAAGAGCTTTTGACCATTTGTACAACTAGTGGTCATAATATACTCAGTGGCTCTCCTTGTTATTATGTTTGTCCTTTAGAGATAAAGGCAAATGCACCAATATATGTATGAAAGTGTGCAGGCTCTTTTGCCTGCCAAAGCAGTGCCTGAAGCAAGGGTGGGAATTCTGTAGACTGTGAGCCAGAGACCTCCTTTTAAGAGTGAGGAAGCCCTGCTGAATAGCTAGGCTGAATCGGCATAAACCAAGTACCTTAACAACAAGGCAAGTAGGCAGTGAACGTTGGGTTCATTAAAACTGTACCTAAATCCTGAGTTTCAGCCAGAAGCCAAGAACATGATGAGGAAATAAACTCTCTTGTGTGTAGTCATGTGCCTTGTGGGGTGAGGGAAAGGAAAAGGCAGAAAGAAAGATAGAGATTGAGACAGGGCATCTGTCTTGTCCTTATCACACCATCTGAGACAAGCAACCCAACTCTATGTCTCTTTATCAGGACTTTAAGCTCCACTAGGTTTACTAGAACTTGTTCCCAAGTCTTGTGCTTGGGACATAATCCATACTCTTTGTTCAGATATTGAGAGATTATCTACTAATACAGAGTTTTAACTAAGAACCTGGAAGGTGTGTGGAAGAATCACTTTTGATGGTCCTTTCAGTGCAACAGCAGTGAAGGTACATGAAGCAAATATAGCTACCAGTGTTAACGTTCCTCCAAAATATATTTTATTCCAACAGGGATAAATTTAAGGCACTACATACAGCTTGGTAGGAAAAATGAAATGCACATATATAGGATGGAAGGCACCTGGCTTGAAAGCATTACATGTGAAAAGGATCTATGGGTCTTAATAGACCACCAGCTAAACGTGACTGAAGAATGTAATGTGGCAACTTAAAAAGACAATGAATTCCGGGCTGCATCAAGAGGAGTATAGCAGTAATGTAGACTCGAATCAATTGTCTCACACTCAAATCAGACTTAAGTCACTTCAGTGACTTGACCCAGATTTGACTTGGTAAAATTTACATACTGACTCGATTCAACTTGAGACTTGCATATTTTTAGTGACTGACTTGCTGCGCTTGGTTCAGTAACATAACACATTTCTCTAGAAACCTTACAACTTTCTGGTCACATGACAATCTGTCTCGAGCCCAAAGTGTGGACACATTTCTCAGAGGGAACAGCAAATGGGTTAGGCAGTAGGCTTGAGGTCTGCTCAGCAGCTTATCCCCACTACATATAGGAGGAGCTTTCTAAAACTAAAACTTTTCCTAACAGCAGAAGACAAGACTCATGCTCAGAGTGCAGGGCACATATCTCAGAGGGGAACAGAAAATATCTTAGGCAATGGGCTTGAGGAGGAAGGATCCTTCCTTCTAAAGCTCCTGAAACTTCAGTAATGGGGAATAAGAAGGATCCTATTCCCCACTTCTGAAGAAGCCTCCAACTTTGCAAATGGGAAGAAGGATCTTATTCTCCACTTCAAAGCTGCAGATGGCAAAATCACAAAAGCAGAAGGTTTACTCTACTTAAATTGTTAAAATTGACTTTATTTGACACTGTTCAGAAATTCTGGAATACAGGTTAGGGTATAAAGTTGGCTTCCAGACTTGAGACTTGACTTGAGACTTAGGCCATTTCCACATGGGGCAAAGGAATTGCCCCGTGACACTACTCACCAGTCCGGTCAACGCTTCTCTGGAGCAGTCCGTGGCTGCTGCTCCGCACTGCTCCGGGGACAAAAATGATGGCTTCTGGTTGGTTGAGGGTCTTGACCAACTGCTAAAGCTCGCCAGCCTAAAGCCTGCCCCTGGCAGATCGCAGGCTCGCACCAATGCGAGCCTGCGAATCTGCATATGGGAGCAGGCTTGCAGTGGTGCGCTCCATGCTTTTGAAAGACCTGTTTCAAGCAGTCTTTCAAAAGCATGCTGGACAACAACTTGGGGTTGTTCAGGAGTCGCTGGACTGAGGATCTACGTTCAGTAGGTCTGACCCAGTCCAGTCCCAGGTGCAGACGTCCTCCCTGGAGGACGCTCTGCCCCGTTTAAAAAACCCCATGCGGAAATGGCCTTAGAGTAAAAGACTTCGATACATCACTGGAGTATAGTTCCTGATCAAGGAATATATTAATGCCATTCTGTTGTGCTTTGGCACTCATACTTCTCTGGAGCTGGACACCATACTTCTAATTCTGCTTTGGGCCTAAATACCTGAAGGCACCAGATCCTATCTGATCTTGGAAGCTAAGCAGGGTCAGCCCTGATTAGTACATGGATGGGAAGCTGTCAATGAATACCAAGTGCTGTAACCTTATTTCAGAGGAAGATACTGGCAAAACCACCTCTGAGTATCCCTTGCCTAAGAAAGCCCTATGAAATGCATGGGGTTACCATAAGTTGACAGGCAACTTGAAGGCGCACATACACATTTGGTTAGACCTCACCTGGAATACTGTGTCCAGTTCTGGGTTCAAGAAAGATATCAGCAAGCTGGAAGATGTCCAGAGAAGGATGATCAAAGATCTGGAAACCATGCCTTATGAAGAATGACTTAGGGAACTGGGTATGTTTAACTTAGAGAAGAGAAGATTAAGAGGTGACATGATAGCCATCTTTAAATATAATTATAAAGCATCCTGTTAAAAACTGCTCTAATCTGAAACAGTTCAGAAGTATTTAAAACAGTACAGTAAGAATTAAAGACCAGTACACACAACCCATTAAAAGACCCAAATAAAAATACCTTTGCTTGTGGCAGAAGGGGAGCACAGCGGGAGACAGTCTAGCCTCCTATCAAGGGAAAGTTGAACAAACTGGGACCATTTCTGCACTAGCCTGTTATAGTGCGATTATTCCACTTTCAACAGCCTATGGAATCCTGGGGTCCTCAAAGACCCCTCCCTAAACTGCAAACCCCAGGATTCCATAGGATGGTGAAAGTGGAATAATAGCACTATAATAGTCTAGTGCAGAAATGGCCTGGGAGCAGCCAGCAAAAAGGATCTTGCTCATGTCATCAGGTGAGCTGAGGTCAGTGGTAGGACTAAGACAAACAAAGCCTTTTCTCAAGGATCTTAAAACTCAGACAGGTTCATATAGGCCAGAATCTTGTTTGGCACAACATAGTTCATGAGAAACTACACTACAGGTGACCAATCAGCACACCTCCCTTCCACTTATTGTTGAGGCATTGCAGCCCTTCCCACTGTCATTCTGTGAGTGGTGGAGGGGGAGGGAGGGAAACATCTGGCTGTGTCCTTGTAGCCAGGTGTGAAATGATTATAGCATCCAGTGAGATCTTGCAGGGTCCCAGAGAGGTTCCAGCAGATCATATATTGCTTCCATGTCTGGCTATGAGGACATAGACAGATGCTTCTCTGATCCTCTCTCCTTCTCTCCACCAGTGATGGAATGACTGGGGGGGTGCGTGCGCGCGCACACATACACATGTGCAGTGGCTCAACAGTAAATTGGAGGTGGACTCTGGTCATTGCAGAGGAAAGAAGGGAATATCAGCCTCTGCAAAGAACAAAGTAAGACATACGCAAGTGCAAGACAGACTTAGACTGAGTATACCACTAAGAGGATGCCTGCCCTAGCTGTTAAAGGAACAGGGCAACTATGATCCATCATCTAACACATTTAGGTTACAACGTCTGAGCAGGGTTGCAGGTGAATCTTGTTTTAACCCTGGTTGAACAAGGCAAGCTTAGGGGCCCACAGAGCAGGTCCTATGGCACATATTGCAGCCTAAGGCAGATGTCATATTCTCCCCAATGGAAAGGATTTTTTTTTCTTCATAATGGTTCGTTGTATTTCACTTGCTTTGGCAGTTAATGATAGATGCCCATATTCTTTTTCTAGTGCTTCCACTTTAGAACTGTATAGCACTCCTCACATATTTTTAATAGCAACATATCCACATGTTTTCTCTATATGGCCATGGATTCTGGTTTCTGCCTTCTTTCTTGCATTCCCCCACAACACTTTTGAGTCCCAATTTATTTTAAATTACGTTTACTACAAATGCACAAGTGTATATACCAGCAGAGCTAGGGAAAGTTAATTTTTTGGACCTCAACTCTCAGAATGTCTTAACCAGCATGGCCCTGGGGAGTTGTAGTCCAATACAGTGATTTTTTTCCCAAGCTCCGCACCCTCTTTAGTAGTTGTAGCTGCTTCTTTTGAAGGTGGAATTTTGAAATCTTTAAAACAGTTCAACTAAACTTTGAAAAGCAATGCTATCCTATTGCAGCAAGCCTTCCCCGAAACCACCCTGGTACACTTCTATTTTAAAACCTTTATTACAGCTTATTAACTTTTATGGAACAAAACCAAAGAAACTGATTTCAATGGGTTTTCTAGGGAGGGAAGTGTCTTTTACTGCTCTAAGCCACATTCAAATGTATCTTGGGTAGTAAAACATCCCCCCAAATAAAGTCATATTTGTGGTTATAGAAGACATACATATAATTCTATTTTGACATGGAACATGTTTTCATTGGCTTGGCTTTTAAAAAGTACCCCAGGCACGTGCATGTGTGTGTGTGTGTGTGTGTGTTCTATATGTTTGTTTGTTTTTAAAAAGGATAACTGTATGAACACATAAGACTGCTCCACTGACTCAGTTTTTGTGGGGTAAAAGTTATTCCAACATGTGGGTATAGGTGGATATATATCAAAATCAAGGATTTAATTCAGTTTTCTTATTGTTTTGTGCCTTCAAGTCCTTTCCGACTGATGGTGACCCTAAAGCAAACCTATCATGAGGTTTTCAGGGGCTGAGAGTCTGTGATGCACCCAAAGTCACCTAGTGGGTTTCCATGGCTGAGCAGGGAATCAAACCTTAGTTTCCAGAGTCACAGCCCAATGCTCAAACCACTACACTACACTGGATCTCATTGTTGTTGTTTGGCTCCTTCAAATCTACTCTGAACTGTGGCAACCCTCCTCTAGGGTTTTCTTGGCAAGATTTATTTAGAGGAGCTCTGCAATTGCCTTCCCTTTAGGCTGAGAGAGTGTAACTTGCCCAGGGACACCCAGTGGGTTCCCATGGCTGAAGGAAGGTTTGAACTCTGTCTTCCAGAGTCTTTCTCTCACTTTCAAAATGCTATACCCCTGGGCCTCAGTTGAGTATTAGGTGACTTTTTAAAAATAAAAATATCAGACATCTATTGTGTACAGAAATAAAGTAATAAGTGATTGAAATCTAGGGATCTTGTTTGCTACCATGTCATCGACAGTCTCCTAATAACAGGGATGGGATTCCTGCATTCTTCCAAATGTTGATGAATTTCAACTCCCAGAAGCCCTAGACAATGGTGAGCAATGCTGGGAACTGCAATCCAAAAATATCTGGATGGCCACAAGTTTCCCACCCTTGTCCTAGAAGGACTACATTATAGGTCTATCTCTGTGTAAATTCTGCACATACAAGTAAATTTGGAATTGTATCCCATGAAATTAGGTGAGTTAACTAAACAACTGATAACAACAAGACCTTTTTGCATATAGCAACTTACTGTTTATGCTGATACTCAGTATACCTGTTGAAAATATTATTCCATTAATCAACTGAAAGCTCTCCAACTTGAAAAAAAAAAAGACTGATAATATGCCTGCCTTAAAGTATCTTATAGAATACAATCTTCTTCTAGATCACTGTGGACCGTCTCTGAAGAAACCAAAATTGAAATCTTTTTCCAAATTTTTGTCATCCTAACATGGACCTAACCTGGCAAATTTATCACCAGGCACTGAATGGCCATGTGGGCGAGAAGGGTGGATAAGTGGTGAATCCAGGGAATGGGCTGAGAAGCAAGGCCCCTGCCTAAACTGCAAATCCCAGGATTCCATAGGATGTTGAAAGTGGAATAATAGCACTATAACAATCTAGTGTGGAAATGGCCATAGTTCCATCTACAGGGTTTTCATGCCACACTCCACAATACTGGATCTTGGCCATCATACAGAGCAGAGAAAGTGTTCTTAAACTATCTGAAGCCTTTTCCACAGCTTATCTTCTTGTGGTGGTATCTGGTGGTGATCCCAGCAGCGGTTCTGCTGGGAAGGAGCATGACAGGAGTTCTCCCCTCCATACTGGCTGGCTCCATCATCAAGGAAGTGCCATGGCCACATCTCTTCCTTCCACAGCACTACCATGTACTTTCCCAGGCTGCTCTGAGGCAGGAGGCGCTGCCATTGCGCTTCTGGGGCTTCTTCAGGACAGGTAATTGCAGGATGGTGGTGTGATTGCATGTCATTGATGGGGAAAACCCATCAATGATTTAATCAGCTATCATGTTGCCTGGGGATGGGAAAGGACAAGACCACAATGACATCATGAAAAAGCGCAGTTGTGGTCTCATCTTTCTTGCCCCATGCCAGGATGGGAGGGTACTGCAGAAAGAGCCTGAGACTATCTAGTCCAAGAATGGGCAATTGCAGGGAATGTGGAGACCAGTTTTCTGGTTGCATGGCCAAAATGCCAAACAAACAAACTCCCCAACCTTAAAAGTGGCTGGAAGTTCATCCTGAAACCTATTTAAGAGGTTGGACAACTGCTCCTGGAGACGTCCAGGAGAGATAACTTATACACATATCCTTTTTTGGTCATGGTAAGAAAAAGGGTGGTCTGGGGAGTCTGGACTGTTCAAGGTCTAAAAAAATAGCTTTTAAGATGTGTGTGTGTACAAGTCACCCTTGAGCCAGACTGTACTCTACCCATCCCTGGTCTAACCCAAGGGTTCTCATCCCTGATGTGAGCAATTCTCCAGGATTTTAGGCCAAATTCTCTCTGAGCACAGCCTAGAGGCCTCTAGTATTACCTGGCTTATTGTGTGTGTGTGTGTGTGTATTTAATATACAGCAGAGTGCACAACTGTGCAGGAAGCGGAGGACATTTTTTCTCCCTGCTGGCCACACTAGTGGGTTTCAGCACATTCAAAGTGACACAGTGTCACTTCTGCCCACCATTTTGGCTCATTTCCCCTTTTTTGGTGTTTTTTGGGCAGAGGAGGTGTGGGGAATTTTGGGAGGTTAGGGTACACAATCTCCTACATTTGTTAGGCACTTTTGGAAGATTTTGGATAGTTTGGGAGCAAAAAAAAAAAAAAAAATCACCTGAAAACTGGCACCCAAAATGAAATTGGGTGGGAGGTCTGGGGGTGCTCTCAGGGGGGGTCCAAGGCTCACAATTTTCTCACCCCAACTTATACCCTGCCCTTCCTCTGAATGGGATCCAAGGAGCTCAAAAGTTGATTTAAAACAAGGACCATGAATGAATACATAGTAATAAAAAAGTTAAAGATAAAGAAGCTACCAGCATGGTTTAGTGGTTTGAGCACTGGGCCATACTTTCTCAGGGAAAAGTGGGGAAGACAAAGGCAAGCCTCCTCTGAACAAGTCTTGCCAAGAAAATACTGTGATAGGTGTGCCTTAGCATCACCACCAGTCAGAAATGACTTGAAGGCACACAAAGACAAAATTAAGATATTAATATTTTAAAGCAATATAAAATAAAAGTTTTTCTATCTAACTATTGATCTAATACCAACACTGTTTTTTTTTTTAAAACAAAAACAAAAAACCTCCAGCTAGACAGAGAATAAAGAGGAAAGCAGGGCAGAACAAATGTAAAAAGCTTTTGGAAAAAGTAATTTTGCTACAGTGGCTTTGTAAACTATATCTGAAGTTAAAATTACCCTGTGTTTTTTTTTAATTGAAAAGGAGCAGAAAATAAAATACTAAGTAAAAATAAAATAAGCTTCCTTATAACAGCTCCTTAGACCAGCAAAAAGGGGTGCAAAATGTGTGCAAGCTCACTTCTGAGAAAGAAGATATTGATAGATGTGGGTCAATATCATCAATGATATTGAATGAGTGTTTACAACATACAACAAATGAAACAAAGCCTTAAATCCAATTGCTAGTACCAGCTAGGGCAAACTACTGAATCCTTTTCTTTTGTCTCCGATGTGAGGACCATGAGCTTTTAAGTAAGATCCAGTTGTGTGGAAAATCTCTTCCCCTACTCCCCAGACCTCTATTTTTATTTTCATGCATGGAATCATGAAGAGGGGGATAGTTGTAGTATCCTGCATCAGATCTTGGGAAAATGACCTTTCGGAACGGTAATGCCAAGAAACTTCCAGCACCTGCCATGCTTTCTGGGAGATTCTAGGGCTTGTAATCCGTAAAATAACCTTTCCAGGTTCAGTTCCTCCCACGGGGAAACATTTCCTCACTTCATTGTGGCATGAGCTTTTGCAGTCCTTTGAGGAAAACATATCTGCAAATGGCTTTCAGGTAATATATCCTCCGAGGAGAGAGTGTCAAATCATATCCACATTTGAGGGAGCTTATTTTCAATTCATAGCCCCAAGTTGAAGGAATGCATTCATTGGAATACTCTACTGTACACCCAGATCCCAGTTCACTGCCCCCCACCATTTGTAACAATTCAGTTAAGTGGGTGAAACATTGCAGTGACCATTTTGCTTGCCAGTACTTCAAAGTGGGCTGACCCAATAAAGCCAGCAGAGACTGAAATCAATTGTATAGCTTTATCACTCAGCCCAGGTATTAATTATTGCATTTACCTAGATAACGATAAAAACACAAGAATGTAATACTAGTTGTGCTGAATCAGACCTATACCTTTTTTGGTTTTGGTGCTTGGTTCCTACAGCAACTAGCTGGAGGCCCTGAGAGAAAACTCACAAGCACAATATTAGTGCAACAGCATCCTCAAGTTAGTGCTTGCTAACAACTTATATTCAGAGTCACATTGCTGCTGATATTAGAGGAAATATATAGCTGTTCTGACTAGCTGCCACTAATAACCTTAGCCACCTTGAATCTGTTAATCTCCTTTTCAATGCAGCCAAGTTGGTGACCATCTTTATAAGAAATTATACTCTCTTATTTAAGTATATTTATTGTAGCCGCCATAGTACAATCTGGAACTTCTTGGCAAGTCAGCCTAGTAACACAATTATATTAATTTGATATTTGGTGCTGCACTAACATGGCTCACTTCACTTCAGTTTTCTTTTCTTATTTTTTTTCCTGGAGTGAGCACATTCTGTTTCCACTGTCTGTAAATAGTAAGTGAAGGGTACTCAGTGCCTCCCAAGCCTGGTCTCTAAGTACCATACCCGTTTGATGTTCTGGACAAAGGGATTATGTTCTATTTGTTAAGGTGTCTAAGATGATTGAAGCACATCACAGCATTCAAAGAAGATTATTCTGAATGAGCCTTTCTTCAAAGGATTCCATTTTCTAATCAGTTGGTTCTGAGGATTACATTCTCCCCTCTTGGTTCTTACTTCTTCTAAATGCTCCCCCTGACACACATGACCTTGTCTGTTTGTTAAACTACAAATTCCTAAAGAGGAATTATGGAGAAACTGGCTGTTCTGAAAAGGCATTCCATCACCCTCCCCCCTTCTCCTGATAGTGACTTGTTGGATTTAAGACTGCATCCCAGTTCTGGTAAGAGCACAATTTATTTTCAACCCCAAGACACTGAAAACAGAGACAGAGAATAAGATAAATAATTGCTTATTCGATTTGGGTGAACCAGATGAAACCAATCAAGCATGTTGCCTTGATGTAATGATAAAAGCCTCATGCTTTTATGCAGTTCAGCCATGTGAAGAGTTAGGAAGTTTCTCAAGTTCTTTGGAAAAAACCAAACCCAGAATCAGACCTTTCACGTTTTGCTAACTTTTGTCCTATTCTGCATATCCAAGACATTTGGAAGCAGCTTACATAACCCATATGTTATGAGAAAGTCCGTGGCTGACAAGATAGTTTTGATGTTATGCATATTTTTATATGCATCACAGGAACTGGGATGCAAGGGACATTTGCCTTTTTCTCCAGAACAGATTCTTAGTACAGTTTGGCAATTACACTACAAAGGAGAGTTTAACAGTTATGATTAAATACAGGAGATCAAGCTCAAATGAATACCATATTGGTGAGAAGAGGCTTTGAGCAGTATTTTGAGCAATCTGATTTCACTTTGGGATAGCTTTAGATTCCATTCTGGAAACAAGAAGAAGAAGAAAAGAATGTAACAGAACACTACAGATTGGATATCTTAAAAAACAAAAACAAAAAACAAATGGAGAAAATGATAAATTATTGGCTGCTTTCTTAATGCAATTCAAGCAGTATCATCTTTTAGCTGATATGTTGATATTTTCCCATCCTCATATATATCACCCTAAAGGCAAATATGCGATCATCTACAGATTTAGTCATGCTCTGCCTATCACATTTGGCTATTTGAATTACCAAGCCTGGTTAGAGATGCAATCCACAGTTTCTTCTTAAGGAGCACTGGCATTTCATGGAGAATACTCCAGAGTAAATGCTGTTTGCAGGGCTGACACAAGATAGTTTGTTGCTTGAGGTAGTGGATAAAGGCACCTGCCCTTCCCAAATCAAGGTGCATAGTACCAAAAGCTAGCCAAATTATTTTGGCACATGAAGAAAAAAAATCTCACAAGTGCCTCTCCTACTCCTGTGAAACAAACAAAGCAATCCAAATAAATTAAATTACTATTTTTCCTGCTTTTCTGACAACCGAAATAAGACCAAGTAGTCACTGGTGGTCCCATCCTCCATAAATCTGCCTAATTTCCTTTTAAAGTCATACAAGTTGACAGCCGTTACCACTTCTTGTGGTTATGTTACAACAATGTGGTGTGAGGTACACCTCCTTTTGTCTGTAATTAATTTCTTTGCCATTCAGTTTCTATAGTGGAACCACTGGGTTTTTCTAGTTTAATGAAGCATACATGCGTGTGCGCACGCGCGCGCGCACACACACACACACACACACACACACACACAGGAGAACTGTTTACTTGACCTATCAAATGCCCTGATTCTGTTAGTTTCCTGTACATTCAAGGAAAGAAATTATCATGATGTAAGAGCAAGAAAGTTCCACCAGAATGATCAATCTATCCGGTCTCAAATCTTGAGATCAGTGCTTTCCAATCTTACACCACTACGGTATGTTAGAAGAAAAGGATTTTGGCATCTGTGTTGGCCGATGCACAGTATTCCAGAGGCAGTCACATCATGATGCATTTCAACAAGGGCAATATGATATCAGCAGTGTTATTTCTGATTCTTTTTTCTAATTATGCCCAAATTGGAATTTGCCTTTTTTTTAACAGCAGCCACACACAGGGTTGACATTTTCATAGAGATGTCAACCATGGCTATTTCTGCCTTACACTGTTCTAGTGCTATTATTCCACTTTCAGCATCCTGTGGAATCCTGGGGTTTGCAGTTTAGGGAGGGGCCTTTAGAATTCTCACCCAGGCAGCTCTTTGGCTCTCAGTAAACTACAAACCCCAGAATTCTACAGGAGGTTGAAAGTAGAATAATAGCACTAGAACAGTGTAGGGTGGAAATGGCCCATGACTCCTAGATCCTTTAGTCAGTGGCTTCCAGCTCACATCCCATTATTAGTTGATACGTCCTGGGATTTTTTTCCCCCAATGAGCAAAACTTTACCCTTGTTTTCATTGGATTTTCATTTACCATTTTAATTCCCATTCCTCCAGTTTAGAGAGATCCTCTCAGAACTTGTCACAATCTCTTTTTATTCTCACCACCCTAAAGAATTTACTTTCATCAGCAAAGCTGACTGCTTTACTATATACACCTAATTCAAGGTTTTGCATCAGGAAATCTTCTATACCTCAAGCTTCAGAGATATGTGTGTGTGTGTTTCATTTGCTTTGGAGAGTATTTTTTGTGCAATCTTGAGGTCCCTTTGCATTCACCTAGTAGAGTCTCACATGTTAATTCCCTTTGCTTGATATTTGCTATTTATTCCTGTTGTGTGCCTTCAAGTGGATTCTGACTTATGGCAATCCTAAATCATAGGTTTTTGGGGGGGAGCAGGGCAAGATATTCAGAGGAGGTTTGCCTTTGCTTTCCTCTGAGGCTGAGAAAATGTGACTTGCCCAAGGTTACCCAAGGGGTTTCCATGACTGGGCAGGGATTTGAATCCTGATCTCCCGGGTCCGGATCCAACACCCAAATCACTGCTTCACACTGGTTCCGTTTACAGTATTAATATTATTCATTCATTTTTATAATATTTAATTCTTATTTTGCAGTTCCTTTCATGATAGTCAGACTGTTTCCTGCTTTAGTTGGCCCTTGTTGTTTTAATGCAATACATTCTATGTTTGCTAAAAACATATCTGAAAATGGACAAAATAAGTAACACTCTGCCTGCCAATGTTGAGTCCCCCCACCTAAAATAAATTCTAGGATCCCTGTTGCAAGAGCTGGTTGCCTTGGAATCAGGGGCCCATTCACACTGCACAATTATAGTCCTATGATTCTACTTTAACTGCCATGGTTCTATCCTATGGAATCCTGGGATTTGTAGTTTGGTTAGTCTTTAGAGTGCTTTGCCTGGAATTGTAAATGCCCCTCCCTACTCTGCAGATCGCAGGGTTCCATAGGATATTGTCATGCTATAATTGTGTAGCACAAATGGATCCAGATATATTCCATTTGTCTATGTAGAAGCCTAGACATTCCACCTTCACCCTTGCTGGCTTGCATCCTCCTGTATTATATAATACAATATTGGAGGCTCTGGTTTTGATGTTTACAATTCCTCTGAGAAATAAATCCTGTTATGTGTTCTCCAAAGTATTCTAGTGACCTGACTTTTCTGGGTTTTCTCTCTTGCCTATATATATAATAGGATTGTTCATTTACATTATGTTTCCCAGTTTTAATAAGTAGGTTTTTATATCCGGTTTCAATGATGACTTCCAGTTCTTGGCTGTAATCAGCTTGGAACAGTAATCATACTTTTGACTAAATCCATATGAGCCAGAGACACTGATTCTTTTATCAAACCCAAGTGACAGATAAAATACAAGCAGGACAATCTATCTGGAACAACACATACAGTCCTACATAACATGAGTTCTCAAATTGCTGGGATTTTCTTAAAGGGCCCCCGCATATGAATCATCCATACAAAGGCCAGCCCATCTTTCTAATCGTTATCCATTTTGCCTGTTTGTTTGAAGTACATATACATTGTTTCTCTGCCCAGCACAGCTGCCAAACCAGTATGCAAGAAAATTACAATATATATAAAATATATATAAAAATATATAAAATATATATAAAAAAAGTCTAAAACATTTTGATAATGAAAAGTCAGATGAAGTAATAGTTTTGACTGATTCTCTCAGTGTGGACAGCCTGGCATAGCTTCAGAGGGATTCGACAAATGAGGTGCGATTAACAAAAAGGCCGATCTCTGTTACTCAGCAGATTAAGCTCCTAGACTAGCTTGTAGGGATAGGCCAGCCAAATCCTTGAATCCTGGGGAAGGATTCGAGATTCGTGAATCCAAATCCCTGTGCCAAAATAGGCAAACTAAACCTTTCAAATCCATCAACCAAATAGTTAGTTGGAGACCGGGACACCTGAAAACCTGGGAGATCACACACACAAGGGGAGATGGCAAGTAGGTGAGTTTTTCCCTTGGAGTAATAATGACCTTTGCTAACAATTCAGAAATTACATCTGGAGTTGTATTCTAAGATATTTAAATTGAATATTTAATATTTAAGTTCAGCACTTGACTGGAAGGTATAGTCTTCTTGAGATTTCAAGGACAGCTGAAACATTTCTTTGCATGACTCCCTTGCAAAGCTCTTTCAGACACAATTCTGGGGTTTGGAGTTTTACAAGCCTTCTCTGCCAAAATGTGCTGGTGCATCATCAAACTACAAACCCTAGGATGCCATAAGGACCTATGCAAAGAAAATCCAGTTTTGACTTGGACTATCTCTGTAGTGTAGTATATGGCCCTGTTTACACAGGCAGGAACATGTGGGATTAATCCACATTTTCCTACCTGTGTAGAAAGGGCGTTTGTGCCATTTTCAATCCAGGGAGATCCTAAAGCAAAACTATGACAATCATCCTGGCCAGATTTCTTCAGAGGGAGGTTTGCCTTTGCCTAGGCTTTTGCTAAGACTGAGAGGGTGTGTCTTGCCCCAGATTATCCTTCTTTCCCTTGCTTTTTAAACCCTTTTTTAAAAAAGGATTTGAAAGATTTGAGATTCGTGAGATTCATGGATTCCCAGAACCTTCCAGGGATTCAGATTTGGAAAATTCTGGATTCATCCCATCCCTACTAGTTGGAAATGTCAGATTGCCTGGAGATGTCTTTCTCTGTCATAGTACTGCAGCATAAGTCACCAAGGCCTAAGGCTGCAATCCAAAACAACAATATCAAGAAATAAGACCAAGTAAATGTAGTGGTATTTATTTGTCCTGATAAAAATGATTTGTCCTGATTACATAGTTTTCACCTTCTGTCTTGAATATGACTGCACAGTCTTATCACAATGTAACTCTCTCTCTCTCTCTCTCTGTATGTGTGTATGTATGTATGTATACATATACATATACATGTACATATATATATATATGTAAAGCATACCAAATTATAAAGGTTAATGTATCTAATTTGAAGGACTGGATGTAGTATACCACAATGAAGCAATGTCTGCACTGGGCAATTCAAATGAATTCACGGATAAGCAAAATCTGATACTGATCAATATCTTCCTTTTAGCTACAAAGAATGTTGGTTGCTGCCAAATAAAATGGAAGGTTAATATCATTTAAGATGGAATAGTTAAACAAGGATTGGGATTGCAGCCAAATTAAAGAGATTGACAACAGATATAAAATAAAATAAAAAGCAAACAGTCTAATTTTATAGTACATTAGGTTCCTTTTGTACTATATTGGTTGGTATGCCATAAGTTGTCTAAGCTAGAGGCATTTGCACCATAAAGGTGGCACGGTGGTTTGGTGGCTAAATTTAATGTGCTTCTCTATTTCTCTTCCTCTGTGTACTGTCTATATTTTGTACTGCCTCCATTTTTAGTATTCGCATATAAGTATAATGCTCTTGCTGTTCAGATTTTGCTCACGTTTTGTTACATAAAAATCTGGCCATAAAAGATTGGGGAAGAAATGATAAAATGTTTTCATTACAGGAGTGGGGAAAGGGCAGTCCAGGCATTGTAGGTATCCCTGGCTATTTCCAAGCCCCCAGACGCCCCACAATCTCCCCCTAATATTTGAGGAAATTCTTTTCTTTCCTTTTTTTCTTTTTCTTTTTCCTTTTCCCCCCACTTCTTTCTTTCTTTCTTTCTTTCTTTCTTTCTTTCTTTCTTTCTTTCTCTTTCTTTCTTTCTTTCTTTCTTTCTTTCTTTCTTTCTTTCTTTCTGGCAGAGAATGCTCTTGAAAATTCAAACCCAATTAATTCAAATTATGAGAAAGGAGATTCCAACTTTAGGAAGAACATCTTGACAGCAGGAACATACTATCTCAAAAAGTGGGTGATTCTCCTTCCTTGGAGGTTTTTTAAACAGAATCTCTATGGCCCTCTGTCAGAGTTGCCTCAGATGTGGATTTCCTTCAATGGCAAGAGGTCAAACCAGACAGCCCTTGGTTCCTATTCAGATTCTATGATTTTGTGTTTCTATGAGTCACCATTCTTGAAATTCTGTTTTACATATATCACAGCTGGCAATATTGAGATAAATTTCATCCTGGAACACATAGTCAAAACCTAATCACGGCTCCTCTGCTGTTGGTGGGCCAAGCTGGGGAACCTCCATTATGCCTTCCAGTGCACTGTGTAATCTGAAGGTCCCCTCCCCTTTTGTGAGCCTCACGTTGTGGTTTCAGCATAACTTGATCAAGGGATAATTATCATGGCCATTTGTTAGAGCTGGGGTGCTGCTTCAGCCTTGTACCATGGTGGTACAAGGCGTCGCTTTGTGAGGCTGCCACAGCTCAAACAGGCACAGTCTGATTGGACATTATTAATGAGATTTTATGGAATCAATGAGAAATTACTAATCCCCAAGATGACTAAAATAAACTTCTGGTCCATACAAGGAAAAGCAGTACGCTTGCTAACGAAATTATTCATTGTCACTGTTTTATGCCTTGGGGAGATTTGCTTACATAGCAAAGAAAAGGGAGAGAAAGATTAGCAAAGGTTGTAATGGAGAGCTTCTTGGAATGTGATTTTAGTTTTTTTTCCCCTTAAAGTCACATGATATTCTACAGGGATGGCTTGGTTTTTCATATGCATGATCTTCAGTATGGAACACCGAAATGCAGGCTCAAGAAAGTGACATCAAAGTTCAATCCTATTCTTTGATAAAATGTTATTGATAGGTCTTTGTTATTTTACTTACTTATTTAGTGCTTTTTTAATCCTGTCTTTCCATTAAAAATATCACTCAAGATGTATAAAAAATATTACTGAAAACAAGGAGAATGATAAAACCATTAAAATAGACAATTAGGAATTGCTTAATATTAAGACTCATCCAACCAGCTTAATAATGCATGTCCCATAGTATGCATTATTATGTCCGCAACTCCTCTTTCTTCAATTAAGTCTTGGGATGGCAACATAATGGGATCCTCATGCATCCTCTAGGACCCATTGAATCAATTTCTGGATTGTGAGTGAACACACAGGTAAACACTGTTGATTCAAAGAGTGGCCGCTTTTTTGTTGTACACCTTCCAGTTATTTGCCGTTGTCTTCCTCAGAGGCTGTGTATGACTTGCCCAAGATCATTTAGTGGGTTTCCATGCTGAATAGGGATTCAAACCTTGATCTCCAGAGTCCTAGGCCATTTTCGCACCATGAAGAAAAAAAATATAATAAGAAACACGGTGACATGTAAGCATAGCAGATAAATCAGAAGAAAAAGTGTTGTCTGTGTTCCAATTGCTTTTAAAAGTATGTATTCTTATATATGGGATGTTAACACTGTATTGGTCTGTGGACTCCTCAGAAGCTGGTGTTAAAATGGGGTGGCTACTGAAACAGAGGAAATAAAGAGCTCAAAGGCTGAGAAAATTTTAAAAGACAGCTTGTGTTGTTGTTGTGTCCCTTCAAGTCGTTTCCAGCTCATGGCGACCCTAAGACCAACCTATCATGGGGTTTTCTGGGGCTAAGAGTGTGTGATATGTCCAAGGTTACCCAGTGGGTTTCCATGACTGAGCAGGGAATCGAACCCCAGCCTCCAGGGTCATAGTCCAATGCTGAAACCACTACACCATGATGGCTTACCTTCCTCAGCACAGATGTTTTCCCTCTCTGCAAGGAAAGGCACATATTTTGTCATGTCTGAATATTGATACCACTCTGTTTGGATCCACAGATCCATGGAGCAGGAAAGGTGTCTGGCTGAACTCACTTTGGTCATCTTTGGAGAAGCCCTGGTGGTTGCTGATGACTTCCATGTCAATGGGGTGGTAAGACCCTCTCTAGATTTTATGACAGCCTTAAAAGGAACTATCTGAGGTGCTAAATAGATGAAGATGATGATCTGCCTTTCCCCAAGGCTCATGGCTAAAAACACATAAAACCATTTAAATCTCTCCCTTAAATAGGTTCAGCACTGTGGACAGCTCCTTCAGACTAAACCCAGGGTAGCTTCTTTGTTCTACTAACATGGAAGCCACCAGCCACCCACCTGTGGTGAAGCCATTGAACCCAATGAGAATTATTAGTTGTATCTACCATTAAGTACCACTGGTTCCAGTGAATTACCCTGAGCATCACAAAATCTGAATCCAGCCCAAAGTTTTGTTACAAATGCCTCCTCCACTTGAAATTCACTGGGTAGCCACTGCATTATCCCTCAGCCTGACCTTGTGATTGGGATTTTAAAAATAAGGAAAGGAAAGACCATGAATCTTGCACTGAGCTCTTTATGGGATGCATAAATCAGAGACCTTTTCCTATTTTCCTATATGGAATCCTGGGGTTTGCAGTTGAGAGAGGTTAATAATTTGAAATCCTCAGACAGAGCACTTTGGAGTGCCAAACTGTATACCCCAGGATTTCACAAGATGTTGCTATGGCAATTACAGTGGTTTCACAGTGCTACACTTGTGTTGTGTGAAAGGGTCTCAGTAAAAGATAGGGTTGCCAGTTCAAGATCCTACCAGACTCTGAGGCTTCTTGGCCAAAACCTGAGATCTAGAGACAGCCCCTGATGGTGTCCAAAAATGACAAACTCGTAGCAAGCTGGTGCTCTAACAGGTGAGCTAGAGATTTCTACACAGTCGGTTCCTCTTGCCTGGCTCTGACCCTGCCCCCAAAGTGTCTCCTGCCTGGAGCTGGCCCATGAAAACTGGAGATGGAAGGCCAGTCCCAAAATAAAGGGTAGTGAATAGAACATCTTGCTCAATTTCAGAGGGGCTCTAGCTTCTGGTCCATTTGCAGATCTGTACAAATGCTGCACTGCTTAGCATGTGATTGTGTATGTCCCCAGCAAACTTCTGGGTTGGTGTGTGTGTGTGCGTGCATGTGACTGTGAGTGAAAAATTATTCTCTGCAAGGAAACACAGGAATCAACAGATCAGGCAGATAGGCGATCCTTAAAAGATCTGTCAGCTGTGGCATGTGTTTTTGTTTGCTTTTGTGCCTCCAAGTCGACTTCTACTCTCTAGCATAAGGATTTTCCAGAAGGATTTTTTGATAGTTCGTTGTCCATATCCTTCTTCTGAGGTGAGAGAAGAGTGCAATTTGTCCAACATCACTTGTGAGTTCCTGTGACTGAGCGGGGATTCGAACCCAGGTCTCCTAGAGTCTTCAAACCACTGGGCCACACTGGCAGTGGACAACTGTTTCCTCCGTTCATGAAAATACTGCAAACAGTGTGTTTGTGCATATTGATGTGCCTACAAGGCACCTTATGGCGACCCCATGAATTTCACAGAGTTTTTTAGGCAAGGAATACAGCACTCAGAAGAGATTTGCCACTTCCTTCCTCTGAAATGTAGCCGAGGGTACCTGGTATTGGTTGATGGTCTCCCATCCAAGTACTAACCGGGGCTGACCCTGTTTAACTTCGAAGATCAGCCGGGATCTGGTGCCCTCAGGGTTTCCGCGATACAAGATGCATTTCCTTCCCGTCCGCATCCCCCCCCCCGAGCCCGTTGCAGGATCGTTTAAGTAGCTCGGCTATTCTGCGGGTGCAACCTCTGGGATCGCCTGGAGCGCAGACACAAGCAAACCCGCAAAAAAGGGAGAAAGCAAGAAGGCCTTTGTCGGTCCAGATCCTCGGGTCTCCCCCTCGCCACCTTTTCCATAAAAACGGTTGGAAACAAAAGCCGAGGAAACCCGAGCAGCCTCGCCGCCGCTTTCGCCTCCGCCTCCTTTTGCTGCACCAGTTTGGTTTGAAGGGGGGGCGCGGGGGGGGCTGAGGAAAAGTTTTCCCAGTCTCTCAGGGGGGTCTGGCAATTCTGCCTTTCGAAATCCCCTCCTCCCTGCCCCTGGCCAGATTTTGGCACACGGGTCCTGAAAGCAGCACATGTTGCTTTTTCAAAGGGGGGGGGGTCCAGGAAGCTAAACAAGCTTTGCAGACCCTAAAGGGTGCGGATTCCTAACTCCCCCCCCACCGCCTCCATGCGCTTTGATTGTGCAAATACCTGGGCTGCGCTTTCCTCCCTCCGGTCCCTCGGGGCTGGCCTCCCCCTCTTGGGTGTTTTCCTTTGCCGGACGACGTTGGTCAATTACACCCTGAGAAACATCCAAGCAAACAGCTTGAGGGACTCTTTATTGGTTTATTCCAGGCAGGGCAGGCTTGTTTTACAACTCTGTTCCCCCTCCCTTTTACAGTTTTTCTGCTATTCTTTGCTAATACCAGTGATTCGAGAAATGACCTTTAACCTGCGCCGTTTGCAGACTCCTAAAGGGAAGAAATGCCACAGTAAACCAAAGGCAATAAAATATTATTTACTAGGCATAAAACCCCGCATTGCTCTTCCTTGAAAAGAAAGAAAGAAAGAAAGGGAGACAGACTACCTTTTAAACTCCTACTTGGATTAGAGGGAGCTGCAATTCCTTCCTTCCTTCCTCATCCTAGTTTCTGCTGAACGAATCCCAGTTTGGTCTAATGGGTGCATTGGTTTATTTTCCCCTATATCACTTTCCCAGATGAATCTTTCCATCTAGGGCTGTGAATTCCGGTACCATATTGGGAAAATCTGGGCATAATTTTCTCTCCTACTCCCCCCACCCCGATAATACATATAATAGTACATGCCTCTGGGACTGAAACGAATTATTCTTAAGGAGCACCTTTATCTGCCCTATAAAAAGGTATAAAGGCAAAGGGAAACTTCAATTGACACTCTCAAAGTACACTGAGGTCTTCCCCCCACCCCCGTGTTTGAGGGTTAAATGGTTGGCAATTTAGTTCCGAATAGACCAAAGCACAGGCTATAATTGACCACAGGTCCCCCACATTGCACGGCTGGCCTGAGACTGAAAGTCTCACCTCAGGCAGGACATATGGGGTGCAGTTTATGGGTAGCAGATTTTGTAGAATCAAATAGGCTGCCCCTTGGCTCCTCTCTCTCTCTCCCTCCTTTCTCTCCCCCTCTTGTAGCTCCTGCTTTTTGTGTACAGCCTGGCCTTGTGGTGCTGTGTTCCTCAGCTTCTTGCATCCACAACAAAAGGAAGACCACACCAGAATTTTTAAGCTGGATTATTACAATCTGAATGTTACAGACAGATTCACCAAAACTGGAAGAGCACTGATGTAGGGGGAATGGAAAGGCCAAGCTTACCCTCTCACAGTTTGAACCACTTGCTCAAGCGCAGGGGTCGGGAAGGATAATAGGTGGCCATATCAAACCTGGCACTGAATCTGCCTGTATTCACAACAGAGAGGCCAAAGCTTTCGGTGGGTGCTTCTGACCAGGATTCTGGTGGTGACTTCCATTGGTGCAATGTGTTGTTACTCCAGCATAAGTAGTAACACTCCACTTTTGGGAGATGCGCATAATGGCACCTATGGTAGAGAAAGTTATATCCATCACTAGAAGGAGCCAACAGGGCAGCTTTCTCCCTGACATCCTCATCTTTCATGGTTGGCTCACCCTTCCTGCGTGTCTACGTCCATTTTACGTTTCCCCCTGCCACTGCACTGCCATCTACAATGCAGCGCCTCAGTCCAACAGGATCATGGCCTCTGTCTTCCCTTTCCTCTTCCTCAGACTGCAAAAGAGGGCAGCATGTATATTATTGTTTATGCACAAGGTATGAAAGTTGTTCATTTTTTAGCTGATGGTAATACAGATGAATTCGGTATACTTTGTATAAATTTATGGAAAAATCTAGCACCCTAATAATTTTTTATATATTATGTACATATGTGCATTCAAGTCACTTGACAACATATGGCGACCCCATGAATTTTATAGAATTTCCTTCCCTCTTCATTCTGTGACTATCAGATAATGTTTTCTCTGTGTTTTTGATTCTTTGTATTGTTTGTTTAAATAAATATTTTTAAAATTAGATGTGAAAGTGGCTAAGTGATAGTAGTGGTTGTGGGTGCTTTCAAATCAGAACTTGGAAAAATTTCTTTTTCTTTTTTTTGAAAGTTTTTTATTAAAGATTTTAATCAAAAATAAAAAAAATCCCTCTCCCCACTTCCAGGCTTATTTTTCAGTTGAATCTGCATGTTTACATTCCATTCATACATAATTACTACTTGCTCAAATAATTTGTTACATCTTACATCATTACACAGTTGCTTTGTTGCATTGCCCTGCTGCCTTGTTACAGTACATTGTCTTGCTACGTTGTTACATTAGATTACTCACAAATTTACTTTATTCTTTTTTCTTTTCTTGTACTATATCTTTATCCAATCCAAAACTTCTCTCCGTTCCCTTTCAAAGTTCTGGATAGGTTTATTTCTCAGAGAAAGTGTTAACTTTTCTATCTCTACCATATCCAGGACTTTTGATTTCCATTCTTCTATATCAACATATTTCCTTTCTTTCCAATATTGCGCATAGGTCAGCCTTGCAGCAGTTATCAAATATAACCGTGTCTTCTGATGAGATCTTATTTCTCTTTGGAAAAATTTCTTTTTCCAGCTACAGCTCCCAGAATAGCATGCAAAACAATAACAATAACAACAACAACATCAGCAACTATTATTTTTTTCCAAACTCTGCTCTGGTCAAAATCAACTACACTGGGTTAGAGAGTAGTTTAAGTAATAAAAATGGGGCACAGGCTTACACAGCTTACTTCACCTTTTGCTGCTCTATGTGCCCCTGTTTTCATTTACTTGACTCCTCCCAACCCCTTTAACCCACTAAGGATGCAGATGCAACACACTGACCATGATAGCATGATGTTCCTAGGAGAATGTCATCAGAAAACAAGCTCTGGTTTAAATTTTAACACAATTTTAACAGAGAGAGACAGAGAGAGAGAAGGAGTGATCTAATCTAATTATGAACTCTGTTAGTTACTTTATAGTGGATCATACCTATGCGTCTCTTGCCCAAAATGTCTGTGCTAACTGGCAGAAGTTCACTGAAGTCTCAGAGCCATTTGACTCAAGTCTTGCCCAACACTTGCCAGATTTTAACTCGGGGTGAGAATTATGTGGCCTGGGGGTTCCAGGAGATCTGTGAATAGGGAATCCTGTGGGGCCCTTGTCCCCAGCTCTAATCTTTTGAACCATGGATTTTGTTGTTTTTTTTTTTTTAAAGAAAAATCAGCCAAAATGTGCATTTTGGCTAAAAATAGACTTAAGGGGCCCTGTTTTAGCCTGTGAACACTGTTTTGGGGGACCTTAAACAGGACAAAAATCTGAAAGTGACTGGAAGTGCCTTTGATTCCCCTGTGACATAATTCTAGTCACTGCCAGACACACTGCTGTGGCCTGCCAAGGATCCAGAGAGCCCAAAATAGCTCCTGCCCCACTATGTGTTTCCATTTGTTTTACTGGTGATGCCAAAGACTATTCTGAATGCATAGCAAAGGCTCTGTCTCTGAACAGCAACCAGAAAACTCCCATTGAATTGAATGGCTCTGAATTAAACAAATTCCAAATGGTTGAGTTCATTTTTGTGGGAGAGTTGCTCAAATTTAACACTGGCTCTGAACTGAACAGGACTGGTTTACCTTTAACATGCCTTGAGTCGCACTGTCACATAATACTTGCTTTGCTGTGGTTTCCCCTAGGTAATCTCACATGGATCCATGACTGCTGACAGGTTGACTCTCCACAGAAAGCATGGTACTTTGCAGGGATAGGAAGGCAGTACATTCTATCTTTTGGTTCTTATGCCCACATGCCAGTCATCTCAGGATAATGAAACCATCACAAGACATGCATGTATGAAGTGGGCCTTAAAAGCCCACTCCCCTTAAGCAGCTTTTGCATGCCACTGAAGGACAGCAAATGGTCAGTTTCAAGTGTCCCCCGCTTCCATTTCAATTAACTACATGAAGCAAGAGAACCATTTGGGTTTTTTTTTTCCTTCTGGGTGCCAAAAAGTCTGGGACGGCCTCTGCTTTAATGGGGTTGAGCCCCACAGTTCAGTTTGTGTTGGGCCGAACAATCCCACTCCCATCGCCATTCTCCTTTCCAACGCTCCCGCAGAAATGAGGTCTAGGCACAGGGCGAAGGGAACAACCTGGACAAAATATAGGCGGGCAAGAAGTATTCCGTGAGCCAGTGTAGTGTAGTGGTTGCAGCACTGGATTTGGACTCTGGGAGACAAGGGTTCAAATTCCTGTTCCATCATGAAAACCCACTGGGTGTCTTTGTGAAGTCACACTCTCTCAACCTGAGAGGAAAGCCAACCTCCTCCAAACAAATTTTGCCATTAAATTTTGCCAATAAATTTTGAGAGTGAAGTTGGAGTTATCTTTGAAGGTGCTTAACAACAACACCCTATCTCAGTCCCTCTCCTTGGCCATTTCCGCACTACAGTGTTAAACTGCTGCTATTCCACTTTCAACGCCCTGTGGAATTCTGGGGTTTGTAGTTTACTGAGACCAAAGAGCTCTTTGGCTGAGAATTCAAAGCGCCCTTCCCTGAACTACAAACCCCAGAATTCCATAGGAGGGTGATAGTGGAATAGCAGCACTTTAACACTGCGGAAATGGTGCTTGACTCTTAGGCTATTTCCGCCTTACACTGTTACGGTGCTATTAGTCCGCTTTCAACATCCCATGGAATCCTGGGGTTTGCAGTTTGGGAGGGCTCTTTGGCCTCAGGAAACTACAAACCCCAGAATTCCACAGGATGTTGAAAGTGGAACAATAGCACTGTAACAGTGTAGTACTGAAGGGTTTTTGGCTGTGGACGTCTAAACGCTCAATGGACGTTTTTAGTTACTGCGGTGCTACGGAATTGGGGATGGGGAAAACCTCACGGGGTGGGACAGAATTTGCCCCTCGCCCCGTAGCTGCGCCCATCGTCCCCATGATCCCGAGGCCGGGCTCCCCAGGCTTGGGGGTCTGGCGCCTTTGCTAGGATCGCTTCGCCCGCGGGGCTTCGGCCCTTGCCAGTTGACCGTCACTCCTGCCGCCGCCGCCGCCGCGGGCCGAAAGCGCCGCTGCGAGAAGACCCCGGGGCGGGCAAGGGCGGGGCGGGCGTGAGCCTCGGCTTCCCATCGCTCAGCTCCCCCTCCCCGCCGCCCCTTCCTGCCGTTGCCCCAGAGACCCAGGACAGGAGCTGGGGAAGAGCCGCCTCCGCCCCCCAGGAAAGCCCCCCGGGAGGGCTGGCTAAATGACAGACCCGGGCTCCCACCAGGGATCGTAAAAGGCCCCGATAACGAGCCGCTCCGGGGCTGCGATAAGGCTGAAGGCGGGGCGGGGCCATCGGGGGAGGCTTTTATGGCCCCGGGAGCCTCATCCGGAGAGGCCGGGCGGGTTGACCCCTTCGGCGGCGGCCGCCTTTTGATCCTCCAGCAGCAGGGCAAACAGGGAGGCCGCGCGCAGGGAAGCGCCGCGCCCCCTCCCCAGCACCCTCGCCGCCTCTGCTGGGCGCCCCGGCGCTCGCCTTGCTGCTGCTGCTGCTGCTGCTTGCGACTTCCCGCGCCCGTCCCTCCTGCGCCAGAAGAGCGCAAGCCCCAGGATCCCCTGGAAGGCGGCGGGGGGAGGCAGAGAGGGGCGTTGGCTGGAGCGGGTGAGGGATCGGGCCTCAAAACCCCGAAAACCCACAGCAACCTACCGATCGGGCTTCAGTGTGGGGGGGTGGACCTGCCTGGGGTATAGTTATCGGGGAGGCGGCAAAAGGAGGGCATTGTCTGCTCAAAGAAGAATTCTGCCCCCTCATTTTTTATTTTTTTTTATTATTTATTTGTATCCCGCCTCTCCATATGGATTGAGGTTGCGAACAACTTACAAATAGCATGTATTCCTATTCATGTATTCATGAGTTTCCTTGTGGTGCTGGTGATGTGCGTTCAGGTAATTTCCGACTCATGGAGACGCTAGCACGAGGTTTTCCTGGCAGAATTTCTTCCGAGAAGATTTGCCCTTGCCTTCCTCTGAAGCTGAGAGAGTATGACTTGCCCAGGGTCACCCAGTGGGTTTCTATGGGATTCGAATTCTGGTCTCTGCACTCTGGTCCTATTGCACCATGTGGGCAGGATCTTCCTCCAGTCCTCAAATTTCTAGCACCCTGGGAAGAGAGGAAAATTAGTTCCTACATAGAGCTCTTCTATTTGCTGTGTTCAGGTTCCCTTGGTAACTTTGCTGTCTTTCCTTTGGATGCCTAAACACTATTTCTAAATACTCCGCTGAAGTTTTAAGTTACTGCATTGGAACAGAGGAAAATTTCATTGGGGAGCAAAATTCTTATTTAGGAACAATGCCCTCATTTTGGTTCCCCATACCTACATCCCTGAGACTGGTTCATACTTAGTCTGGATTTTAATGGAGTTGTCCAAAGAGTTTAACCTATTTTGTGGATGGGGTCCAATACCTTCCAGAGTTCCCCTAAAGTTCTAATTAAAACCCAGAGCAGGTTTACTGCTTCACTGACACTGGAGTCATCAGCTGCTCAGAATACCAAAAACCTCATACTACCTTAGAGAGACTATCATATTTTGTTCAGCATAAGCTTCCTCTGGACTCTTAGACCATTTCATGACCTGCAAAAAGGAAGAAGGTCAGGTTGGTAGAAATTCTGTTGTTGTGTGACTTCAAGACATTTCCAACTTATGGTAACCCTAAGATGAAACTATCATGAGGTTTTCTGGGGCTGAGAGTGTATGTGACATGCCCAAGGTCACCCAGTGGGTTTCTGTGGCCGAGTGGGAATCTATGGCCTCTAGGGTCATAGTCCAATGCTCAAACCACTACACCACACTGGACAGATACTGTAAGTGCACCTACCTGTTCCAACACGGCTATAAATATCTACCATCAGGAACAACAACACATCATACGTCAGAGGAAGAAGCCTGTTGACCAGGAAAGCTTATGCCAAATAGAATCATAGAATCATAGAATCATAGCGTTGGAAGAGACTCCAGTCCAACCCCCTGCCATGCAGAAACCCATATCAAAGCACTCACAACAGATGACCATCCAGCCTCTGTTTAATAACTTCCAAAGAAGGAGACTCCACCACACTCTCAGGCAGCATATTCCACTTTGGTGCCACAAGATTCCTTGTTTTTCAAGAGTCAAGAACACAGGTGGTCTATCCAGAAGTAACTTTTTAGTCCCTGGGTCCACTTAAACTACCAGTTAAACAAAATTAAATCAGAAATGGCTGGACACCCACTTCTGGTTTTGAAGAATGTGTGTGTTTTGATGTTCAATAGTGCAGAAAGGTTTTCAACTATTTAAAAGATTAACTCATCCCCCAGTTCATCATCCTTGGAGAGGCACTTCACCTGTGGTTTGAGACCAAAAACAGGGGAGTCTGGATGGTTAAAGGGCCACAAAACAGGTCTCAGGGGGCCACATACAGCCCTAGAGCCATTCCTAGGCAACAGTAACTCCCCAATGTGGAGAGGTTACAATGTCCAACATTGTTTAGATGGGGGAAAGGTGAGTAAGAAGGGAGGTGTATAAAATATGATGTGGTGTGGAGAACATGGGTAAGGAGAAGGTTGTTTCTTTTTCTCTTAATACTGGGACCTGGGACCATCATTTGCTGAAACTGAGTGATGGGAAATTCGGGATAGACAAATCTTCACACAGCACCACAGTCAAAAAATGGCATTTGCTACTACAAGATGTACTGATGGCTGCCAACCCAAAATGGATTTAACGAGGTAATACAAAGCTATCAATGGCTACTAGCTGGGACAGTGTGTATTATCAGTTTCTGGGGAATCCTAACATACAAGTGCTGTTGCATTCACTCTGTGCAGGCTTCCTGTAGGCAGCTAGCTAGTCCTGCAGTGCAGCTGTGAAGAGAAGAGAAATTGGGGCTGTTTTTCCCCAAAGAAGGGTACTGCTCCCCCAAATGAAATTGAGTCCTTCAGTCCTCAAATTCTAGCACTGCAGAAAATGAGACACTGAAAACACATAGAGCTCTTCTATTTACTGTATTCACATTCCCTTGACCACTTTGCCTGGTCCCTTTTCTTTGGATGCCCTAACTATGTTTCTGAATGTTCAGATGAAGTTAAGTTACTGCAATGCTACATATTTGGGAATTGAAGGAAAAAATCATGGCAGAAGGGCAGATTTCTGATGGGGGAGGGAACAATATCCTAATTTTGTCCTCTCCCCCAGACTACTTACTGTGGAAACAGAATGCTGGGCTAGTGAGGGCTTTGGTCTGATCAAGCAGGTCTGCTCTTGCATTCTTAGGCAGTGATTGTTTAAAGCTGTGTGAAGAGAAAGGACAGCAGGGTATGAATCGGGTTTAGTTCACTTACTCACTTGGATTCAGTGGTGCACACACACAAAGTGGATGAGTTGCAAGAACTGTTCATAAAAAACTGAGATAAAATAAACATCTACATGTAAATTCTGTTGTTAGTCCCAACTAGAACAGAGCCACTGAATCAACTGGATTAACCTATGTATTGATTCAACATTCAGCAATTGATTAAATGGATCTATTGTAGCTTGGACTAACTATCAGAAATTTAAAGAAATTTACTAGGAATGTTCAAACTGGCCCCATGGTGATTCTGTACAAGTAGAGAGTGACTTGCATAGTGCTTTAGGCCTATGGTCCAAAATGGTCCAGTCCATAGACATTATCTGCTTGGGTGAGACAGCCACAAATGCTATGCAAAAGAGGGGCAGAAATTTGGAAACTAATCTTTGCTGTTGCATTTAGTGCGGCCTATAGAGAAGAATAGTGCACAGTCAGAGCCATGCACCTGAGATGCTTTCATCAATTTATCAGGCAACACAGCTCTCAGTGCAAAGAAAAAGCTCTAGGGGATTCCTTGCAAGCAATAGGGAAGCAAAGGCAGGGCCCACAGGAACTAGGACTTCATGGTGAGCATGATAGCATCTGCCCATACCATCTTCAGCTCCTTCTGAACTTACCTGAAATCTTCACAATATGTGATGCAGGGGATGGATTTTCCTAGCAACAGGGTATTGCTAATCTGCTCTTGTCAGGCAATTAAGACTCATTAGCTTAAGAAAAGAGCTGTTCCTACTATATACAAAAACTGCCCAGACTGGCTCATTGCTTTGGACCAATAAAATGGCATCTATTTTTGTCTCTTTTGGGATGTGGCTATGGCAAATGTCATGATAATTTCCCAGCTCAAGCACAGGCACTCATTTGCTGCCACTGCTAGAGAAACGCAACCTCTTCTTCAAATGTAAAGAAGCAGACTAGAGGCTATAGTTTAGGCAGCAATTCTCCCTGGCTTATTGTTAACACTGAGCCAGGAACTTAGATGTACAGCAATCACTTAGTATCCATTAGGGATTGGTTCCAGGACCTCTCCTGGCCAGGGATACCAAATTTGTGGATGCTCAAGTCCCATTATATACAATGGTGTAGTGAAATGGCATCCCTTATATAAAATGGCAAAATCAAAATTTGGTTTTAGGGATTTTTTTTGAGGTGGGAGGATATTTTCAAGCCATGGTTGGTTGAATCCATGGATGCAGAATCTGTGGATATGGAGTGAGTGTGATGTTACAAACTCTTCAGTCTGGATGTGCTCTGTGGAAAATTGTTCCTCAAACTCCAACCCCACATTCCTGCTTCTCACTTGCTGTAATGGAGTCCTCAAACTAAGGGCCCTTTCAAGTTCCACAGCTCTTTAACTGCCCTAGTTATGTCCTGTGAAATTCTGGCAGTTGTAGTTTAGGGAGGTACTAGAGCTCTTTGACTGAGAATTCTAACTGCCCCTCCCTAAACTGCAAATCTCAGGATTCCACAGGATGCAACTGTGGCAACTAAAGTGCAATCATATACTGGGATAGTGTGAAAGGTCCATCAGCAGATTTGGGGGAAAAAGAGCAATATGAAAGTACAAGCAGCCCTGCACATTTGCTGGGGTTAGGAACATAGGATCACTGCAAAAGGAGGAAAAACTGCAAATACTAAATATGCGTGGTGTGTGTGTGTGTGTGTGTGTGTCGAGGGGGGGAAGACATGGTGGGGAGAGTGGGCATGCAGGGTCTGAACCTGATCTCAGAAAGAAAAGGGAAAAGGGGTGAGTCGGTATAATAGCCCTATACTTCCTCTCTCTTGCTCTCCCATCTCCTTCCTCGGGTGTGGAGAGTGTTTGTGTTCCTGAGAAATTGAGGCACAAGCCATCCTTAGCTGGCCAGGTAGCAACTGGTGAAGGAGGACCAGAAGCACGTTTTTAAAGGGCTGAGTGGCCTGATCAGAGTTGCCAAGAGGGAAGGTTCCTCAGAAAAGAAGACCATGGACAGCAGGGGTTGGAGAAACTCACAAATAATCAAACCCATGGAAGTTAAACCCAAAGCACGGCTAAGTGCTGTACACCAAAGCACAGCTAAGTTTCAGGTCAACTGTGTTATTAGGGGAAGTGAGGCACCTGCCTCAGGCACAGATGTTGGAGAGCAGGGAATAATGGCAGGGGAGTGAAAGGCAGAGCTATCTGTGCCACACAGCCTACTCTCTTAATGTTTCTCTAAGCTATCTTGTGGT
Source organism: Ctenosaura bakeri (assembly GCA_948474755.1). Classification (NCBI taxonomy): domain Eukaryota; kingdom Metazoa; phylum Chordata; class Lepidosauria; order Squamata; family Iguanidae; genus Ctenosaura; species Ctenosaura bakeri. The sequence goes on along the minus strand of CAOLHI010002546.1, from coordinate 20,517 downwards.
GGTGGTGGTGTGCCTTCAAGTTGGTGTAGATTTGTTCAGAGTAGGTCTTGCCTTTGTCTTCCTCTGAAGCTGAGGCAGTATGCCTTGCCAAAAGTCGTGTGGTGAGTTTCTATGGCTGAGATGGGATTTGAACCAAACTCTCCAGAATTGTAGTCCACCACTCAGTTCACAACACCAAGATGGCTCTTAGGCTATCCTGTTGCCATTGCATATAGCAAAGGACACGGTCTCTGCTTGCAAGCCTTGAAGCAAGATTCTTCTACTTGTCTGGACAATTTTGGGATGAAGGAGATTACCATTTTATCTTTCACACAGAGTGGCAAAACACCTTAGGCTGGCCCTTCATGCAGTCATAAAGTCATGTTCTGGGACATGTTCAGGGTCCACTTCCCCACCCAGTGGGGATGTCCAAGAACTGAATTCTAGACAGGTTTGAGTATCAGTGCTTCAGGAGTATAGTTCTTATGAGTGGACAAAAAGAGGACATTGCTTCTGCAAAATGAATTCTGCTCCCTGAAATGACATTTCATTCAGTCTCCAAATTTCTAACATTGCAGAGATTGAAATACTGAAAACCATTCACTCCTGGAACTCTTAAATTTGCTGTGTTCACATCCCCTTGGTCATTTTGCCTGTCCCTTTCCTTTGGGTACCAAAAGATTTATTTCTCAATGCTCACCTGAAATTTTTAGTTACTGCAATGCTAGAAGGAGAAATTCTTGGGGGACAGAATTCTTACCAGGCAGGGCAATGCCCCCATTCCCCTCCATAGCTACACCTCTGCAGCGCTTCATACTTCTAAGGTGATTCAACCTACATCATGGGGACTAACAATCAAACCTTCTAAACTTGTGTCTTCTTCCCCCACTACGTCATTTACCTCCAAGTGACAGATAGATCCTAAGCCTATCAATCAGAAGGAAGTCCCACTGCATTAAATCTGATAAAGTGGGCTTCGAGTCCACAGACTACATCTCTATACATTTCCACATTCTAAAGCACCACAAGATATTTTCTTGTTTTCATCTATGTTGGTGATGCCTGACTGGAAAGGTAAATGCATAACACTATATATCAAGTACAGCTGTAATACAGATTTGGTATTTGCGTAGGGTTTTAGAAACAAAGGGCTTCACTCTCTACAATGAAGCCCTTATTTGTATCTGTTCGTTGCAAATTGGACAAGGGGTGGTTCAAGGATGACAAAATGTGTCCTTGGGGAAGGTAAGGGGGACTTCTGAGGATTGTGTTGCCAGATTTTCAAAATAGCAGTAAGGGGCAGTGGAAATTCGAGATATGCAGGGTTGATTATCAGGCAATAATCTATTGACAAGTCTGTATTCTACCGAAATACCAAATGGGTGGATGGATTTTGGCTAATCCAGTCACGTTTTTCTCTGCAAAATTAACACGTTCAAATTCATAAATCACATGGTGCACACATTTCTGTGTCTATGAAGGGCTCACACATCCAGATGCAGGGATTTTGACGTCTTGTTCAGTCCTTGTAAAAAAAAAAAGCTGTCCAACTCTCAAATAAGGACATATCTTATAAAGGACACCTCCCAGCCCTATCAGGGACAAGCTCTTTGGCCTCAAATAAAAAACATTCCTCATAATAAAGGACACCTGGCAACCTTAATAGGATGGTCTGGCGGATGTGAGACTTCGCGCTCTCCTGGCTCTCTGCATGGAAGCTCCCCAGAAATGCCTTTAGAGAGACCACATCCCCTCAGTGTCTTTGTCTCTGATGGGAACAAATCTATTGTAGAAGAAGGGAGAAGGGGCTCCAGAACTGCAGATTGCCCCACCGCCCTGGCTTGATTTGCCCATCTCTTCCGGGCAAGTTGAGGCAAAGGCTCTGCCTGGGCGAGCAGTACAGTGGTGCAGACGTTTATCATAGCGGCCCCCATTAGCACCCCTTTCTCACGCGAGTTTCAAGACCAAGGCCATTTCCGCACTAGCCTGTTCTCGTGCTATTATTCCACTTTCAACATCCGATGGAATCCTGGGGTTTGCAGTTTAGGGACGACCCCTTCCTAATCTGCAAACCCTAGGATTCCATCGGATGTTGGGATCCGGAAATGTTGGATGCGGAAATGGCCCAAGACCCCCCAGAAGCTCATAACAGTTGGTCAAAACAGTCCAGTCTCTCTCTCCCTCTCCCCCCAGATCAGGGAGAGAAGCTTGGTGTTGCTCCTCCCCACTCTTCGACTGTCTGAGCCGGGAGAGGGGTGGAGGTACGGGGTGGGGGAGAGAGTGGGGTCCGGCCGAGGAGGCCTTACAAAGGCCAGAGAGGACAAAAGGCTTGGAGCCGCCCTTTCACTCCGATCCTGCCTGGTTTAACCGACCGTGCCTTATCAACAACCTGCCAAGCTGACAACGGAAACGCACACGGCCAAACCGAGCTCTCCTCCCGCCAGGGGTTTTGGTCCCCCTCCTCATCCTCCAGAAGGCTGGGCGGATACGAGTGCAACATTTTGCCAGCACCGCAACGACATGTGTTGTTGCCGCCGCTCTCTCCGTGTGAGCAATCCTTCTATACTGGTTTGATGGCGAGTAAATCTCGCCTGGCTCCGGGGGAGGAACAAGGCGGCTAAAGGCCGAAGAGGAGAATTGAAGACTGGTCAAAATAGCTTAAAGGCTCCAAAACTTGTCTGATCTTGGAAGCTAAGTCCTGGTTAGTATTTGGATGGGAGACCGCCAACTAATATCAGGTACTGTAGGCTATATTTTAGAGGAAGGAACCGGCAAAACCGCCTCTGGATATTCTTTCCCTAAGAAAACCCTGTGGAATTTATGGGATCGCCGTAAGTTGACAGGCATCATGAAGGCACATACACAAACACACTGCCAGAAAGGGTGTTGAGTGTACTGAGAGAGAAAAGATGTGTGTAGCCCTCATTGATGGGGTCTGATGGGGTACTCGTAGATTTTAGGGGTTTACTTATGGCTGCATCCTTATTTCGTAACAGGCATGTGGGACGGCAGTCTTATTAGCTTACAACCACCACCACTGCTACTTCTTTGATGATGATGATGATGATGATCAGCAGTATATAGTATTACTTAATCACACAATCCCGCACAAACTTTCTGCCCCATTTGTATGGATCAATAAAGAAACTAATAATCTATTTAGATTATTTGTAGTAGTTGGAGGGTTGGACTAGGACTGTGGAAAACCACAGTCTGAATCCTTGCTCACCCATGGAAACCCCCTGGCTGAACTTAGGCAAGTCACACACTCTCGACCTCAAAGGAGGCCCAAGAAAACCCTAGGAGAGGGTCAACTGAAATCGGAGTTGACTTGAAGGTACAGGACAACAAGAAGAACGGCGTTACTCTTCCTATGAGCCTCATGTATTCCAGCTTGTAATAATATTTTTAACGAATTTCAACCACTGATAGCATATCTTTCTTTAAGGTCTCGTTCCTGTGTTTTACGTTTAGTTCCAAAAAGATCAGGCCTGGTGCATGACGTTAAACCCAAAGGCTAATCTGAGCCGCTCTAGCCACTTGGCCAGGGTTCTTCTTTATCGGTTTTCGCTTCCAGGGTCCAGCCCTCCGCCAGATGCCTTTTAGCTACGCTCAAGCCCATCGAAATTATTTTCATAAGGATTTTTTTTTTAAAAAAATAAGCGACCTTCATTCTGTAGTGGATTGTGCTGCTCATGTATAGAATTAAAAATATTGTTACTGGAGTTCATAACGATGTATATATTAGATCTTTTAGGTCACAGCATTTCCGCACTACATTCTTAGAGTGCTATTCTTCCACTTTCAACATCCTATGGAATCCTGGGTTTTGCACTTCAAGGAGGGGCTCGTCCCTAAAATGCAAACCCCAAGATTCCATAGGATGTTGAAAGTGGAAGAATAGCGCTATAAGAATGTAGTGCGGAAATGGCCTTAGAGTAAGGGCTTGGGAGCCAGAGTGGTGTAGTGGTTTGAGAGTTGGACTGTGGAGACCGGATCCGATTCCCCGCTCGGCCATGGAAACCCACTGGGTGATCTTGAGCGCGTCACAAATTCTCAGCCCCAGAAGATCCCGTGATAGGGCCGCCTTAGGCTCGCCATAACTCTACACTCTTATAGCGCGATGATTCCACTTTCAACATCCTATGGAATCCTGGGGCTTGCAGTTTCGGGAAGGGCCGGCCGGCCCCTCCCGAAACTGCAAACCCCAGGATTCCATAGGATGTTGAAAGTGGAATCATCGCGCTATAAGATTGTAGTGCGGAAATGGCCTCAGAAACGACTTGAAGGCGCACAACAACCACAACAAGCGCTTGAGAACCGCACGTTTGGGCACCATCCTGAAGTGGGTGGGACCCCAACCTCTTCACTTCGAGGCGTTAAGGCAAATCCCGAACAAATCTGGGGACCTGAAACGAGAGCGGTGCCTTTTCTGGGAGGGTCACGGAGATCCGGCTATATATGACGCCTTTGATGCGTATATTCAAGAAAATGCCTTTGCACTCCGAAGCCGTTGTTAGATTGCCCTGTACTCCTTTAGGAGGAGGTTAAACGCATTCGTGGAAGGTATATTTATCGGGAGATTAGTCCTGATGGAACCTCCAGTGAAGGCGCAGTATACCACCCCCTTGAATACCAGCTGCCGAAAAGCATTCAGCCAGTGAACGCTGTTGCCTTCATATCTGGGCAACCGGCTGTCCTCTGAAAGCAGGAGGCTGGACTAGACAGGGTCGTGGTCTGATCCCGCGGGGCTCTTTCTGCCCCACGGCAACTCTGTGCCGTCCTTTCAAATCCGTCTACGCTGGCGCTTTGACGGCTGTGAGTAATCACGTGGAAATCCTTTCCCATCTCCTTTGCTTGCGTGCGCAACGTAGGATTAAACTCTGAACTTGTCTCCTCGTGCAATTCCAGCTCTTTCGAGGCTGATGGTCGTCGTCACAAATCTCCTTTTCTGTCTCCCACGCCTACAAGCACGGAATTGTACCGAAACACTCGAGACTTGACTATTGCAGTTTATCAGTGCATCCGAGGAAGTGGATTACAACCCACGGAAATTCATGCTCAAATAAAAGTCTTTAAGGTGCCACAAGGCACCTTTTTCCTATTCTCCTTCCCTTCCCTTCTTTTTATACAGTTTATTAGCTTCGTGAAAACTGCTACTGTGGTTGCAATAGCTCATACTTGTTCATTCCCGGGGGGCGGAATCACTCTGCTCGTGCCTAGAGGCGCCGTATTTTCTTAATATTTCACACGGTGCAGTACAACTGAGCTTGGGAAGAGATCTAACGCTGGAACTCAGACGAATCCCAGCGTTACAGTCCTTGGTCTGTAATCCTAGCCATTCTTACTTGGATGTAAATCCCCTTGAGCAATGTGGGGCTAAATTTCGAATTAAACATGCCTAGGGAGATCGTCCACACAACTGAAACCATTTCGGCACCAGACTGTTATAGCGCTGTTATTCCACTTTCGACATCCTATGGAATCCTGAAACTGCAAACCCCAGGATTCCATAGGATGTTGAAAGTGGAATCATAGCGCTATAACAATCTAGTGCCGAAATGGCCTGAGTCGCGCTCCGACCGACAATGTATACTTCGTGCTCACCACCGTTATAAAGAAGAGAGGGAAGAAGATTGAGGCCATATCGGGTTTTTTTTTAGTTAAAGTTTTAGTTAAAGTAACGTTATCGTTACAGAGTGGGGTGAACTGTGAGCCCCGGTTCTATCTTACGCAGGGCGGAGTGCGTGCGTGTGAGCGGATGCCAGCCTGTTTCCTGACTTTGCTTGGTTGCAGCACCACCTAAAACCTAACAGCAAACCAACTGGCAGAACTTTATACAACCACTTTCCGTAGACGGAGAGGTCGACCGAAGGATATATATCATCAAGTATAATGACAGGTTTGTGGCAATGAGTTGCATTTCTCATGGGGGTCACTAATCCAAATAGCTAAGGGGAGTTACTCTTGAATCTAACTTTTCGGGATGAGCTAGTGGGAATCCGTTTCGCGTCCAGACGTGAACCTGAACTCCGAAAGACATTTATCTCTATCCCAGATTTCCTCCAAGAAGTTAATGATAGCTTCTCCACTCATTTTAACGCTCTCAAGTGGGCTAGGATTGGGGGGGCGGCGGCTTACATTAACTCAGTGAAATTCCAGCTTGAGGGGCAATTTGCTTCCCCAGGTCAGAACCAGCACATCCCCGGATTTTTCAAAGAAAAAATGAGCAGGCGATGGGGGAACGGAGTTATTCCGGAGTAATCAACCCGCAGTCCCCGTGCGCAACTTCTAACCAAAGGCGTTCTCCCTGAGCGGCTGGTATCCTCGAAGAGCCTCCCGCCAAGCATCTCCGCGCTGGGTCCGGGGGCTGCCCTCCGAGGTACTCCTTAAAAAGCTCGCTCTCGGTCGCAATAGGCCGAGGCAGCGCGCATGCGTGCCTTTCCGAGGGTTCTTCCCCCCCTCCTCGGGCTGGCTCCCCTCCCCTCCCCTCCCGCGTCTTTCCCTTCAGACGCCGTCGCCTCTGCAACTTTTCTTACACTTGGAGGGAGAGGAGAAGGCAGGAGCGCGCCCGCGCCGCCCGCAGCAGCCTCCGGAGAAAGGAGGAGAAGAAGGAGAAGGAGAAGCAGCAGCAGCAGCAGCAGCAGCAGCGGAGTGCCACAGAATGTAGCGGGGAGGGGGAGAGAGGCGAAGGGGAGGGGAGAGAGGTGGAGGAAAAGCGGCACCTTCGCGCCACTGCTTGGGCCATGGATTGGGGGAGCCGCCGCCTCCGCCGCCTCCTCGCTCTTTGAATCCCGGAGGAGCTTGCCTTGCTCCGGCGCCGCCGCCGCCGCCTTTGCCCGCCCTCGCTTGGCTTGAAATGGAACGACCCAGCCCGGGCACAGCTGGACAGCCCAGGGCGCTCCGTGGCAGCGGGTAGGTCGGAGGCGGGCGCCGGCTGAAGCGGCTCTTGTTGCTGGTGCCCTTGCGGCAACCCGCGGCCAGCCCCGCGTCCTGCTCCTGCGGCGGCTCCACCACCACCACCTCCGCCGCCCTCACCGTTCCCACCTGGGCTGGGCCGGGCCGGGCCGAGGAGGGCCATCCGACGCAACCCGTCTCGACCCGTCCCTGGCTCTCGCCTCGCCGCCGCCGCGATCGCTGATGGACCTTCTCTGCTGGAGCGGCCGCTCGGGCCAGAAGAGCCCTTTCCGCGAGTCCTCCTTCTGCACCGCGGAAGCTACTGCCAGGATCGGGGCGTCGGACTCCCTCGCTTGGATTACTTGGCAGCTAAAGCGCACCGTTTCCTGATTTCTCCTCTCCCCCCCCGCCGTCCTTTTCGCCTCTCTTCCAAACCCCTCCCGCCCCCTCGGCAACAATGGAGGTGAGTAACTTGGGATTGGCGCGCGGCGGCCGTGGGGGGGGGCTTGGAACTCACTTTTTGGAGAAGCTGGAGTGTGAGTTGGGGGGGGGCGAACAGCGGCGGCGATGGGGCTTCCAAAGAGGAGGGTCCCGGTTGGGGGAGACGAGCTGGAAAGAGAGAAGAGGAACAGGCTTGAAAACTCGCTCAGGGGAGCCCGCCCGCCCGCTCGACGAGGGGTTTACGGCTTCGGATTTCTCAAAATATTTAGCTTAAGGTGAAACTGACACGGGAGGGACGGAGGGAGGGAATATGAGAAGCCAGCCTTTCCTCTCCGCTGGCCTCCTCTCCTTCAGTCAGGGGCATCTCTTCCCCGCGCTGCCGAAACTCTCCAGCCTTCTGACCAACTTTTCGCTCCAAAATGTTTGCCATCCTCTTCTTCCCCCACCCGCCCCAAATGTTCTTCCTTATGACAGGCGGGGAGTGGGGGAGAAACTGTTTCCCTTGGGAAGCCGCCTGGCTCCTGGAATAGGGATGCCCAACTCCTTAAATCCACCGCTGCCCCCCGCGCCGGGCATGATGTGACGAAGGGATGCTGGGCTTTCTTTTCTCCCTTGCTTCGGGACCGGTGATGTATGGCAACCATGGAGAAAGGCCTGTCCCTTTAAGAGCCTTTGGCTCCGTGCCCGAGGAAAACCTGGACGAGTTTCTCCTCCTCCTCTTCCAGTCCCCTCGCTCAAATTTTGCTCTCAATTTCTGTAGATTGTCTCCCTGCCTCTGTTTCTAATTTTTCTTAAAAAAAGGAGGGAAACGAAGAACCTTTTTCCTGCCCCCATTTCCATCCCCCCTTCGGAGTCCGGGTGCTCTTTGTGATGCTCTCAAAAGACCCCCTAGTTGGCGGGGTGGCGGTGGCGGTGCGGGTATGCTTTGCGAGCGCTTGTTTGTTTTTAATTGTCAATTGTCTGCTAAATTACTTACAGTCGCGGGGTCAGCGAAAGTTCAGCTTCACCCAGGAACGAACACCTTCCTTTGGGGGAGGGGACGTGTGTGTGTGTGTCGAAGGCAGGGGAGGCCTGAGGGGAAAAAAACCCTTCGAGTTTATTATCTAATTTGAGGGGGAAGAAAGAGCCACCGAGTTTCATCCGCCTCCCGCTCTTTAGCGAAGGCCGTGAAACCTCCGAATGAGTTGTTCGTTCTTCTCCTCCTCCTTTCTCTCTCTCTCTTTTTAGAAAGGGCCTTTCCCTCCCCTCTTCAAGAACACCCCCCCACACACGACACACACACACACCCCATACACACGCGCGCGCGCGCGGGCAAGGTGAGCCGGGATGCAAAGTCCCGCGTCCAGGGCTGTCGCGGGGGGGGGCGTCCCGCCCGTCTCGGCGCTGGTTCCTGCGTTTTACAACCCCTCGGGGCCGAGGGGGGCTCCCGCGCTCTGCCTGCCTCCTTTCCGAAGGCACAGCGAGTAGTAAAACAGCCGCCATAAAACCAGATGCCCCGACAGACTTTCCAGACCCCCTGTTATCTTTCCTCCCCCTTAATTATTATTATTATTTCACCCAGGCGGGCTACTCCGAGCACGCGCATAAGCTTTTCTTTCCTTTTTTTGGGGGGGCGGGGGGTGTTGTTGGAGTTTGCGACCTCTGTAAAGAAAAGCGCGGGGAGCGGGCGCCTCTTGGCAGCAGGCTCTCCGGCGAGGTTTAAAATGGTTCCGTCCCCTCGATTTGACTCCAAGGCGCCTCAGTCCCAGAAATCCTTGGACATTTTTTTTAAAGCGGAGTGTGACTGGGTGGCGCTGAACGAGGAATGTTTTCTCCCCTGCCTTTGGGTCTCGTCCGTGAGCTTTTCTCCGGGATAGATGCGGCGGAATCTAACAACCCCAGTAAAGAGTGGCTATTAACCTCCCCCATCAAAAAAGCGGAGAGTTGGGGGAGCGGCGGCGGCGACGAAGTCCGTGGAAAGGGAATCTTTCTAGCCCCGCTCCTCGTCTGGGTCTCCGTTTCGCGGTTGAGGCTGCCCCCTATTGGTGCAGACAAAGAATGGCTCCCCCTCAGTAGGGCTGCGATGTTTTTAGCCAGGGGGTAGAGGTTCTGGTTTTTTAAAAAAAACAGGAAAGAAAGGAAAAGAAGAGCGGGGTTGCCGTTCCACACCCGCGAGTCATCTCCCTCGCCATTTTCCAGGCAGGTGGCTCGCTTTAGACACACGCACAGATAATACAGCTTCTGTTTCTGGAAGACCGCTCAGACCCAGCCTCTCCCCTAGAGGTGGTCCTCGTAGCCTCGAGTTTCGGTTCTGCGCCCTGAAGAGTCGTGAGAGGAGCGAACCTCCGGCTCGAACCGAGGAATGTCAAAGTCAGGTCCCCGGCGGATGACAACCCGGGAGAAGTTTGTGCCACAAACGGGGCGCTGCGGGGGTGGGGCGGGGAAGACTGTCCTGCCACGGCCTGGGCTCTGGTGTATGTCCCACTGAGAGCTCATCTGGGCCCGCACTGATAGGCACCTTCCTCCAATCCCACTGGCTGGCCTAGGAGACTCTCCCAGCCCCACCAGACACACGCTCCCTGCTCCGCAGACACACAAGCAGAAAGGAAGAGAATCAAAAGCACGCCCAGAACCGAAACTAGAGAAAGCGGCGGAAGAACTGATACCAGTTTAATCTCCAAAGCCTCAAACATTGGTCTCTCCCTTAGACCATTGCAGTGGCTCTTGCTTTTCTTGGCAAGGTTTGTTTGGAGGGGATTCGTCTTTGCTCCCTCTGAGGCTGAGAGAGTGGGACTTGCCCAAGGTCACCCAGCGGGTTTCCATGGCCGAGAGGGGATTCGATCCCTGCTCTCCAGCATCGTAGGCAAACGCTCACAGCACTACACCCCCGCCTCCCCCTTGGATTGGCCTTCCCCTATTGCGCCTCCCTCGGATGGGTCTTCCCCGGAGAACCTCAGTGCTCCCGCTTCATTACGCCCCTCCCCGCAGTTGTGGCGCGAGCCATTGCCTTGGGGGCAAGCTGCGTGCCATCGACGGTGAGTAGGAGTGCGGGCGGGGATCCCGGCGTTGCCGCACCGTGTGCGGAGCGCCTGACGGTCTCGTCCCCTGCTTACCCTCGTCGCGCGGTGAGAGAGGTCTGCGCGACTCGCCAGGGGCCGGCTGAGGCGGGAACAGGCCCGAAGCCACCGGGGAAGCCCGTGCCTTGGACACGGGCCGCAGTCCTCCCTTTAGGCCATTGACTCGCGGAGTGTATCTGTTCCCGCTCTGCCCGCGCCTCTTTGTATATCGACTCCCTCCGCTCCGCTGGGTGCCGGCTGGGAGGTTCTGCCCCCCTCCCGCCTCACTCTCTTCCTCCTCCTCCTCCTCCTCCGCCCCGGTTTACTGGAGCGTGGACGGCTTTATGGGGCATGAACTCTCCACATTCCTCAAAGGCGCTTCAGACTGCTGGGGAAATAAACTGGGCGCCGTCAGCGACCCGACACTAGACGCGCAAACCCCTCCGGCCGGTTCCCCCAAATTCCTGCCGCCTTGTGTAATGGCTGCATCGGGGGAGGCGGTTCCGCGGGGCTAAAGGGGGCCCGCTCCCGCCGCCGCCGCCCCCCCCGGTCTCCGGGCCTGCGTGTGCGCGCCTAGTTGACGGGCAGGTTTTGAAAAGAAAAGCGACCCGGGCTCGTACCGTCCAACAGGGCCCAAGAGGAGGCTGGACTGGCGGACATCCTTCTCGGAGCGACGGTCCCCCGGGGGCCAGCCGTCCCCAGGCCGCAGCAAAGCTCAGGCGCGTCCTGCAGGAGGAACTCCGGGACAGGGCCGGAGCGGGCCGATGTTTCCCCGCGTGGGGCTCCGCCTTCGCGGCTCTTCCCTTGCCAGGGTCGCTTTCTTCCCCCGGCCCCGGCCGTCCCCCTGAAAGGAAAGCTTCTGCTGTTGCTCCTATGGAAGTCTCACGGCGTGCAGCCACCCTTGGGAGCCCTTGGAGCCGCTGAGCCGCAGGGGAGGGAAATGCGTTTTCCGTGGATTTTGTTCGAGCGAGTCTGAAATCGCGCCGGGCGTGTGAAGCCGCTTCCAGCCCTTTCAGCGATAGCATCCCGAAGCAGGCGCGGACGGGAAGGAGGCAGTGCGCGTGGAAAACGAGAGGGCCAGGTGGGGATTCGGAGGTCAGTTAGGTTACATCGGAGCCCTTGCAGAAACTGGCAACTTTTAGGCAAACTGGGACGCAGACGAGCAGAGAACGGGCGGCGGATTGTCTTTGTTTGCGTGATCAGATAGTCGTTTTCACGTTTGTTAGCCGCGTTACAATCGAACTAATAAAGTTTAAACGGTATGAAAGACCCGAACTGTTACGGGCGTTGACTCAGGAGACAGTCCCATTGAACACGATGGAATGCCATTTTTCTGTATAAGGCTGACAGCCTTGTACCTTTTGGGGGTCCTAGATTGAACTGGCTCTGGCTTTCGTCTTGCAGAAGGGTTTAAAACCGCTTTGTTTCTGTTTACACACCGACTTAAGAAGCACACTTGCGTGTGTAGGTCCTTTCGACAAGCTGGACTGAACGGGATTATACACCGCCGGTAAGGCCTTCTCTGGCTCACAGCTAACCTACTGATATTGGCGTTAATCGGGAGCGGGGCGCCCGGCGAGGGCTTTTGCCCCTCGTGGCATTTACTCCGAAGTGGTTGCGCCTGGTGGAGCGCGGTCAGTGCTCTGCTTTGGGGGGCATGACTTGTTCTGGGACGGGCCGGGGTGGGGAGGGAGAGAATGAATGAATGAATGAATGAATGAAAAAGGTGGTGGTGGTGGTCCAGGGTCGGGGCTCTCCAACGGGTCTCGTGAAGGTGGGTTTTCCCCTTTCCGCCCCCTGCTCGCGTGCCAGCCTCCCCTCTCTCCCGTCGCCTCCACTGGCCCGGTGCTGCCGGCTCCCCTGAGCAGATCCCACGTAAGCCCGTCGAGGGCGTGGGGCGTAGAGAGAGTACCCAGCGTGGCTACCAAGCCGAGATCCCAACCGGCTCGTCCTCCCCACAAAGCAGCGGGAAGGCGAAAAGCGAGGGCTGGCCGATTTGTTGCTTCGCCATAAACGGAGGTGGCGGTGGAGACGCCAACCTGTTTCGGGCCCTTTTCTTTTCAGCCCCTCTTTGCCGCCGTCGAGGGAAAGGAAGCCTCCGCGTCCGCGAGGAAACTCCCGGGAAGGGGGTCTCGCGGTCTAGTTCACCGGGCCTCCCTCCCTCTGCTCCGTGGCGGAGGGCCATTCGAACTGGGAGGCGGACTGCCGCGCGCCCTTGGCTCCGGGTGGCTCCCGCCCCCTCGGCGCTCGCTTCCCACCGCGCTGTCCCCGGCGCAACAGCCCCCGGGGGGCGCCGCCTCCCCTCTCCGTGCCCTCCGCCGAAGTCCCTTTCCGCAGCTGCTGCTTCTCCTGAGGCTTGTGGGCGCCACGCCAGCAACAGGGCGATCCCGAGAGCCGGGGGAGGTTACTGTGTGGGCGCGCCATTCCTTGTCTCGCAGCCCCCCCCCACATAGCTTCTTTGGCGGCCGGAGGCCAAGCCCGCCTCTTTCTCTCTCTCTCCCCCCTCTGTCTCCGCGGCGGGGCTCCCTTTCCCGGCCCCCGCCCGAGTCCCCAAAGGTCTGGTCTGGCTGTCCGCTCCGGCGGGGAAGGCGGGCACGGGGGCCCTTTTCACACGCGGGGCCGAGCCGGGGAGCGGGAGAGGAGGCGGAGGCGGCGCAGGCGTGAGGCGGATCAGGACCTCCGCGGCGTTGGCGAGGGACGGGGAGGCCACGGGCCCCATTGCGAGGAGTCTCCCCGGGATGCCTCTCCTATAATTGCGAAGGAGGGGGGGCGGAGGGGACCGGGGCTAAAGAAGCAATTAATGCGCCGTAATTCGGAGCCCAGCGCCACCGCGGTCTCGCTCTCCCTGCCCGTATCCCCTCCCTTCAGCCCGCCCGCGTCTGGCCCCGCCACTTGTTGCTCGTCCCGCGCGCCCGGCCCGAAAGCGGGGAAGGTACTTGGGCGCGCGGTCTGTCTCCCCGGGGGAGGAGGAGGGAGAGGGAGAGGAGGGCGGGGGTCTGGGTGCCTCTCCGCTCTCCCTCCGTCCCCCCAGGCAGCCTTGGGCTTTCGCCGCGGGGGCCGCGAGGCGGGTGGATGAACCGGGGGGAGCGGCGGCGGCGGCGGGCGACGCGGGTTTGGCCGCCTCCGAAAGCGCTGGCCGGCGAACGGCGGGGCTGGGCGCGCTGCGTCGGCCTTGGCCGTGCTCTGAGAGACCCCTTAAACACCAGAGTCCGCCTCTCTCCCTCTGCCTCTTCTTCCCTGACCTCCAGAAGTCCGTGGGAACCCTAGTCCAAGGTGGAGGCTCGTGGACGGGAGCGATGACTTCCAAGTCCCTCTTCTTGGGTCTGGCCATCTTTTCTTCCCTGATCCAAGTGGTGGTAGAAGCCAGCTCCTGGTGGTAAGCTTTCTTCCCTTTCTCCTTCTTTTTTTGGTTTCAATTTCAAAATACCCGGTCATCTTCATTACCATCACCATTTTTTTTTTTTAAAAGTTCTGTTTCCACCTAGGATGAACAAGGCCCCTATTGCTTCTGGAAAAACTTATGAAGCCTCTCCCCCAGCAAATCCCATGGGAGGCATTTTTGCTGTTCCTTTTGTTGGGGGTGGGGGTGACCAAGCAAAGACCTTGGTAACTACCATGCATTTATGTAGCCATTTAAATACTAGTTTGGGATAAAGCAGCACTGTTGGGAGAAAATAAAATGTGAGCTCATACTGGGTAATGTCCACCCCTTGTTGTAAACAGGTGTGCACAAAGACCAGTCAAAGAAACACCTCCAAGGGACAGACATAGTGGTTTTTGTTTTGCAAGAATCAAATCTAGGAGGCTGTGCAGTTCTGAGACCACTTATTTGAAAGTAAGCCTCTTTAAACATAATGGAGTTTACTTCTGAGCAACTGCGTACATAACAGTTCTAAGTTCTACTCTAAGATCTAACATTTAAACAGGAGGGGCAGCTACCACCCCAAGACACATATGCTGAGGTTTTTATTGCTCGCCTGGTGAGCATAATATTTATGGTCAGAATTCAGAATGTTTGGAGTAATTCTTCAGAAGTTGATAATTATCTTCTTTAAAGAACTGTGCCACATATTAGACAAGGAAGTGCCTTCTGCTTGCGTTTCAGTTTTAAAAACTGGGAAATCATCTTAGAGTCCTTATAGCCCAACAGATTCTTAAATTGTCTGCAGTTAGAATATGAAATGTGAAGCCAAGGAGGGAACCATCCTTGATATAGGTCAACATCATATTTAGATAGCTGTATGACTTGATGTCTGTCTTGATCAATATCTTCATGCATGTGGTTTGTATCAGCTTTTCAACCCTTGAACCAAATGGAAGATTTTCTCTCACACATTTTGCCCACTTTCTCCAATACATCACAAGAATTTATTCTCAAGTAAACTACTTCTAGGACTGAATTCCATGTTTGGAGAATCTATGCTACATATATGCTTGACTGCTGTTTTGAGCCTGTCTCCTATTAACTCTTCTTTCTTTCATAGGTCTCTGGGTATGAACCACATGAATCCTATGAACCCAGTTCAAATGCCTGAGGTGTACATCATTGGAGCCCAGCCACTGTGTAGCCAGTTGACAGGCCTCTCTCAAGGACAAAAGAAACTCTGCCACTTATACCAGGACCACATGCAGTACATTGGCGAAGGAGCAAAGACGGGGATAAAGGAATGCCAATATCAATTTCGCCATAGAAGATGGAATTGCAGCACTGTGGATAATAACTCTGTTTTTGGCAGAGTCATGCAGATAGGTAGGCAAGTGCCGCAGAGTGTATGTGTGGTACTTACATCGTGTTATGTGCCATGAAAATATGCCAGGTTCTTTATAGGCCATTAAAGCCTGTCAAAAAAGGGAAAATTGTAACGCTTTTAGCCAGAGTTGTTTGCTTCTTTGAAGACTGCACATGTGAGACTACTGGTGATATGCAAATAGACAAGTAGCATTCCCATATTGTCCCAGCGTGGCTTGAAATAAATCAGTGCCTAAGTTGGAAGTGAAAGTGGAAATAAATAGTGGTGTTTGGCCAGCGCAAGGACAGTTTTATGTCTGTGATTTCAAAACTATGTAATAATTGAGTTTTTCTTTAGGTAAACCACCCGTCATTATTTTTCCATGCAGTCCATTCTTGCTTGCAGCCCAGCTTTCTGTTTATTAATCCATAAGTAAATCAGTGCAGCCCTCTCTAGTAAATATGTTTAGGATTGCAGCCTGCATCTCTTTGGAAAAGCAAAACAAAGCAAAAAATAAAATAAAATAATAATAATAATAATAATGTGTGTAAAAGGAGATTTAAATTTAGAAGCAAAATATATTGGTCTTTGCAGTCAGTATACTTTCAGTGAGTATGTGCATAGGTGTTGCATTTATTTACATAATTGCTGTTAATTAAAAATGATTCCTTGTAGCAATCTACCAGCTGCTATGTACTGAGACTGTATCTGCTGCCAGTTTCCTTTCGGCACTTCCCTTTCGCTGGGGAGCTCACATCAGCACAAATATTGCCCCTGGTTAAATTTTAAAAGGGCTGATTCCTGAAATCCCTTGAGTGCAGGATTGGACCCAAAGGCGTTGTCGTTGTAATGATTGATGGATTGTTAGCCCCCATTAAAATTATGACATCTGCACATCTACATCTGTACCTCTTTCCCTGTGCTGTATAATTCATACCTTAAACATAGTAGCATTTCAAAATGTTCAGACCTAAATCTAATTTTAACTCCCTCTTTTGAAACAGGATAGGAAAGGATTGGATTGACTTTTAAAATTAGATTAAAGGTAACTTCATTTATGAATTAGAAGGCTTCTGCATTGCTTGAAGGGATGTTGTTAAGCCACATTTACCCTAAAGTTAATTTTATGTAAAAATAAGCTGTACGAAAATCTCAGATTAAACATTTTCCATGACTTAAAAATGCACTAAGTGGAAACATTAGCTTACTTTTTTTTTTGAAGACATCAGCATTCTCTTGCAGTCTTGCATTATAGATGCTATAGAAGAGGAGACTGAATAACTGGTTGGGGTATCACTGCCCCTTTCTGAAAAGCAAAGAAGAATAAGGAAACAGAGCAAAAGTTTCTCCCGTGTCTAAGTTGTCATGGTCTCTTTATGCACCATTTGGAACCATGTGTATTAGAATGGGTCCCATGGTTTCAGGCCTCCCCACAAAACACTCCTGTATGTATTTTTCCCTGCTCACATAACAACCCTGAATTTACTTGATTTGATTTAAGTTGGGTAAATGGCCACTTAGATCAACTGAAAATAGATGTGAGTATAATGTATATATCCAGCTCTTAAGGATCCTGAAAAGAGTATTCATTGAGAACAAGCATGTGCTGTCATTTCATAGTTGAGCCCAGCTGCTCTGAATAACCCATGGACTTGGCTGCTGTTTCTCTTGAATGAGGGGCAACTTCTTGGCTTCATATGCAAGCTCTTTGCTTAAACACTGCCTAGGGTTGCAGTGCTATAAATCCACTGGCAGTACAGTTATTCTAGAAGGTGGATCTTGCCATTTGATCCATACATTTCTGTAGGACAAGGATGAGCAAAAGTGCAGCTCTCTGTAAATTATTGGACTACAGCTCCCAGCATTCTTCGCTGTTGATGATGTGGGCAAGCTCTGATGGAAATTAAGTGCAACAACATCTGGAGGGCCTCATGATTCTCACTCCCACTCTAGGAATGCTTTCCTGATTTGACAGGGAAGAACTATAAGATGATGTGTGTTTGATATAACCCATTAAATGTAGCACTCTTAACTATTGCTGCCCCAAAATTAAATAAGCAACACAATTAAATTAATTTGAATAGTCTTCTTCATGGCTGAAATGACAAATAAGATATCTGTGGGGTAACATCCTAATCTGTATCTGGTGTAAATGTTGGCATCAAGTTCTGTGAAAATCATCCAGCGTTCTGCAGTATTGCTGGTTGAAATTATTATACATACTCTTTCCTTGCTTTTGAATGATCCTGGAAAGTTAATTGCATAATGTTAGAGAATTGTGTCCCCTCCCCACAATTAAACACACTGTTGTTAAAGGGTGGAAGTAATATAGCAAATTAAATTCCAATGACTAATTAATTGATCAATGACTTTTTTTTTTAAATCTGTGCATGTTGCTGGACTTTCTGGGACTGAAAAAAAAATTCTCTTGTCCTGGCTATAATGATTGAATTTCTCTTTCAAGTTGGGGAATCTCTTCAAAGTAAATATAATACTGTGTCTTAAACATGATTGAATACCAGTGCAAGGCCAAACTCCTGTACATATCTGAGCTGCTTAAATCCTGCACAAGTCAGTGGCACTTAGAAAGCTGACCTGCCTGTTGTCATGATTATTGGTGTACTTCCCTTTTGAGAAGTGTTAGCAAATACTTTTATTCTTTTCCCTCCTCAGAACTACTGTTTTAATGGAAACAAGTGATGTTTATAATGCAAAGCAATAGGGTGCCATCCAGATATGTTGGTCATGCTGTCTGGGGACAGTAGTTGTCATAGTCTAACACATCTGAATGGTCTTCCTATTCAGTCTGATACATGAGGCTGATATAGAGAAATCCTATTTAAGCCTTAAATAGGGAGACAACCTGATAAAGAAGCTCTTGCTGGCAGTGAGACTTCTAGTAATGTCAAGCTTGACAGGATTCTCCTTAAAAGTTTTAAGACTTTCTTATCACAACCTGCAAAATGTGTTCCAGGCTAAACAACCTGTTTTCCCCTCCTCTACAAATAAATGTCTTCAATTTGTTGTTTTTCTTAAAAACAAATCCATCTTTGGGCTTTTGCTTCCATCAGCACTTGTATATTGAAAAATACACCTTTGGGGAAAAACATAAATGTGGCATTTTCCTAAATGATAGTAAGACGTATATGGTAGAAACCTCTGTGGAAAAGTGAATAAGAGAGATGAAGCTCCCAGGGATTTCAGTCTGAATTTATGTTTGAATAAGAATGACAGTATTCTTACAGTGTTTTCATTAAACTTTTGTGATAGGACCAAGAATTGTTTTGGGATAAGTATTGTCACAGACAGAAAGCTGACAGCACAGTCCTGAGAATATATATTTGGAAGTAAGTGGTGTGATCTGTAAAAATCAGGAGGAGGCATCTTCTGTGAGCAGATCCTTTTGCTAGTAGAAGTCATACCCAAGATTAACCGTGAGCTCTATGAAATTGGGGTCTTGAATAAACAGCTCCTTTTCAACAGTGTTAACCTCACAGAATAGTAATAATAGTAGTAGTAATGGCAATAATAATGGTGATGATGATGATAATATAATAATAATGATAATAATAATTTATTTGGAATTTTAGAAACTTTTTGAAACTTTAAAAGACTCTGGGTTTAGAAACACAAACCAGTATTAATCTGATTCAGTAGTTTATTTTTGAATACTTGCTGTGTGAAGACATAGAGCATAGTTCTGCAGAGATTTGTTGCTGTCCAGGGGAACAACCTCATTTGCTACTGTTTTAGATGACTACAAGGGCTGAGTGATTTGGCTAAAATCTAGAAGCAACTAGGGCATGTGGCTTGTGGATTTTGTTAAGCCTCAAAGCAGTGGAACTTGTGTAGCTGAATTAGTTGAGGGAAAATTAGCTTCAGGGTAATGCATGAAGTACTGAGTTTCCCTTCAGGATATTTAGTAACTGGCCCACTTGAGCAGCCACACAGCTTTTGCCATAAAAATTTCTCTTAAAAATTTGTTTCAAACCCTAGAAGTATGGTAAGTGTATATAGAATACATTTCTAAAGAAGGCTTCAGCTGGTTTTTTTCCATCAATGTACAGAACTGATATCCAGGCTAGAAGTATCTCTTCTACAAGCCATTCTTATAGGATTTGTTACCTTGCTAGAGATGTCAAAATAGTGAATTTCTTCTTAAGTAGTTCCTTTAAAACTGGCATACCAGACAGAAGGCGTTTTGTGTCATTTTCCCCAATTTGAACTTTATCTTGTACCAATAAACTTGGTGTGCAATGTTGTACTAAAGTTCACGTCTTGAAGTTTACTTTTTAAAAAGTGCATTAATCACACTGGGGAAATCTCACAATTTAAAGGTGAAGTATCTTTGTCTATAAGGAATAATAAATGTATGTGACTAGCCATTCCACTGAAATTCCCTCTTTCTTCCATTTCCTTTCTCGCAGGCAGCCGGGAGACTGCTTTCACATATGCGGTCAGTGCTGCTGGGGTTGTTAATGCCATGAGCCGAGCCTGCAGAGAGGGGGAGCTGTCTTCCTGTGGTTGCAGCCGAGCTGCCAGACCAAAAGACCTGCCTCGGGACTGGCTGTGGGGCGGCTGCGGGGACAACATTGATTATGGCTACCGCTTTGCCAAGGAGTTTGTGGATGCCCGTGAACGAGAGAGAATATACCAGAAAGGGACTTACGAGAGTGCTAGGATTTTAATGAACCTTCATAACAATGAAGCAGGGAGGAGAGTAAGTATCTGCAGGAAGTTTTCTTTTTAACACCACCTCTTCTTTTTGCCAAGCCATTCCTGTTGCTATGTTGTTCCTGAGCTCAATTTTTCGCAGTTAGCGTATATCCTTACACCTATGACTGTCTTTTGTAATTTGAATTTTTGTTCAAATTAATTTTCTTGTAAGACCTGGTAGGTGACCTCAGAAATATCAGGTGTGACAGAGTAAGTGAGTGTGCGTGTATGAAAGAGAACAAGAACACCTTTAGATAAAGGGAAAAAAATGTTCAGTTTAGAATGAAAAAGAGCAAGACCAACAGAAAGAGCTCAGCAGCTAAGTGACAAAATGTTATTTCCTTCCTACGTATGGGACTAAAGGTATACTCCCCACTCCCAGGTTGTTCTAGTAAAATTGTGCAAGTTACAGTGAATTTTCTGCAGAATAGAATTTTATGAGTTTATATTTCCAACCAGTCCAGTTTTCTTTGGAAAGAACAAAAGAATTACTGTGTTTGCTTGAGCAAAATGTTCTTTTGTAGGGGGTGATTTTCACTCTTCCTTGTAAGGTTGTGAAAAAAACCTTCACCCACCCCCACTGTATTATTAGAAAACTTGCTCTTCTGTGGTGGAAGTTGGTTTTTATGGCTTTTTTAATCTTCAGAATCTTTTAAACCAACAAGTGTAAACTTCATTTTATTGCCCTGAAGTGGAAGCAGCCAAAGTCATTATTTTTC